>JBBPBX010033344.1:0-27686 GCA_038048925.1 Garcialebias charrua
TGATGTTTGTAAAGGACATAATGAGCCATGTTATTGAGCCGTTCACATACATATGTAACTTATCATTTTCAACAGGAATTTTTCCAGATAATATGAAAGTAGCTAAGGTCGTTCCTCTTTTTAAAAATGGTGATAAATGTGTATTCAACAATTATAGACCTATATCCTTGTTACCACAGTTTTCAAAAATTCTTGAAAAACTATTTGTAAACAGACTAGACCAATTTATAGATAAACAAAATATTCTAAGCAGCAGTCAGTATGGGTTTAGATCAAAAAACTCTACATCAATGGCTCTCATGGAATTAATGGAACAAATAACTACTGCTGTCGATCAAAAACAACATTGTATCAGTATCTTTGTTGATTTAAAAAAAGCATTCGATACTATTGATCACACCATTCTCCTTGAAAAACTGAACAAATATGGTATTAGAGGACCAGCATTACAGTGGGTATCTAGCTACTTAAAAAATAGGAAACAATTTGTACAAATAAATGATGTAAGATCTGACCTCTGTAATATCACATGTGGAGTTCCCCAAGGCTCTGTACTTGGACCAAAGCTTTTTATTTTATATGTGAATGACTTGGTAAATGTGTCAGGACTCCTTAAATGTGTACTTTTCGCTGATGATACCACTTTTTTCTGTTCAGGTGAAGATATAGAACAAATGTTAGAATTGATAAAGACAGAATTTGTCAAGATACAAACTTGGTTTAAAATAAATAAATTATCATTAAATCTAGAAAAAATAACATCCATCCATCCATCCATCCATTTTCTTCCGCTTATCCGGGGTCGGGTCGCGGGGGTAGCAGCCTAAGTAGGGAGGCCCAGACTTCCCTCTCCCCAGCCACTTGGAGCAGCTCCTCTGGGGGAATCCCAAGGCGTTCCCAGGCCAGCCGAGAAACATAGTCCCTCCAGCGTGTCCTGGGTCTTCCTCTGGGTCTCCTCCCGGTGGGACATGCCCGGAACACCTCACCAGGGAGGCGTCCAGGAGGCATCCTAACCAGATGCCCGAGCCACCTCAACTGGCTCCTCTCGATGTGGAGAAGCAGCGGCTCTACTCCGAGTCCCTCCCGGATGACTGAGCTTCTCACCCTATCTCTAAGGGAGAGTCCAGACACCCTGCGGAGAAAACTCATTTCAGCCGCTTGTATCCGAGATCTCGTTCTTTCGGTAATTACATGATATTCGGTAATAAAAAGAAAACTGTTGATGTTCCACTCAAAATTGAGGATGTTGAGATTTGTAGAGTGAATGAGGTGAAGTTTTTGGGTGTTATCATTGATGACAAACTGACATGGAAACAACACATAAATTCTGTAAGAATAAAAATAGCTAGATCGATAGCAGTACTGTACAAAGTCAGAGACCTATTGAATGATAAAGCTCTGTATTTGTTGTATAACACAATCATTGTTCCACACTTAATCTATTGTATTGATGTTTGGGGGAAAGCGTGTAAAACAATCACAAAGCCTATTTTTGTATTACAGAAAAGAGCTGTAAGAATTATCACTAGAAAGCATTACCGTCATCCATCAAGTACATTATTTTATCAACTAAAATTATTGAAGTTCCATGATTTGGTAGACTATAATATTTTATCAGTTATGTATAGAGCTCAAAATAATGCATTACCTTTAAATATCCAAATGCACTTTGTTAAAAGACAAAGTTGTTATAATCTTAAGGGAACAGAGTTGTTTGTAAAACCACAATTCAGAACCAGTTTGAAGGGACGTTCTACCTCAATCCAGGGAATTAGATTATGGAATGGCTTGGAGAATGTAGTTAAAAATGCCAAGTCAATGTTTACATTTAAAAAAATGATCAAAACAAATGTGTTAAAAAAATATATGTGAAATAACGTAATGTGTATTGTATTAGTTAGAAAATTAGAAAGAGTTAGTCATTTTGTACTTAGTTAGAAAATTAAAAAGAGTTAGTAATTTTGTACTGTTGGTTGAAGAATATTATTGTTTAACCTGACTGTTGGAAAAAGTTGGTTGAAGATTATTATTGTTTACATGGTTTGACTACTGTTGTTTAATCTGATTGTTGGAGATAAGGGGCAGATATAATAAGATTTATTCTTCTTTCTGCCACCTTTCATTTTTTTACATTTTGTACACTATCATTATGAGATTGCCTTGTATTGTTTCTTTTGTAAAAAAATGAACAAATTTAATAAACATAAACATAAACATAAACATTGTGGCGTAACAAATATATCTGTTCCCTTGAGATTATAATTACTAGTCCTTTTTACAAAAAGCCTTTGGATGTTTGAGGGTAATGAGAAATTCTGAGCTTTGAACAATAATAAAAGAATATTATAGTCAACCAAATCATAAAACTTTAGCAATTTCAATTTGTAAAACAAAACATTTGATGGATGGCAGTAATGTGTTCTTGTAATAATTCTTATGGCTCTCTTCTGTAAAATAAAAATAGGCTTAGTTACAGTTTTGCACGCTGTACCCCAAATATCTACCGGTATACAGTAAATTAAGTGCGGGAGTATAATTGTATTATATAACAAATTTAACTAACCTCGGCTCTTCTTGTAGCTCCAACTCCACAGTTTCAAGTTCCCTGGATCCTCTTCGTGACTACTTCTTGCCAAACTACTTGAAACTTCCTGAGCCACCTTCTGACACTGCAATACAACCAAAAACAATAAAGTGCCACTAAACATCTCGCCATCCAGCCCTAAAGTCTGTCCTGCCACTCCCTCCCTCACCACCTACCAGATCCTCTCTTTTCTAAATAAATTCAATTCAATTTATTTTCTTAAAGCGAATAAAACATTTTGAGAGGGTTCCAATTTCCTGGCATGGGTCGCAGGACTTTGCTGTCGTGTCACAGGATTTTATTTATTTAAATAGTGCAACAAGTTTTTTTCACAAGATAGCCACAGAGTCATCATGGGCATACTGTACATAAGCTGTCTCAAACCATCTCTGTTTAGTTTCTAACTTCTATATTTAGCCCAAACGTCACTGGGGTTTGTGTGACTCTATAAGTCAGAGGTGGGCAACATATTTTTTTCCAAAGGGCCACATCAAGACATATAAAGCAATCAAAGGGCCGCATAGAGAATTGGAAAATAAACTTTCTTTATGACAGATCATCTAGAGACCATTTAAGCTTTTTTTTCTGTAGCATAGTTAATCAAAGTCAAAGTCAACTTTATTGTCAGAACTGTAATATGTACAGGACATACACAGGATTGAAATTGCGTTTCTCTCAGTCCCTCGGTGCAACAGTAACCATCTAAACACTAAACACTAAAACATTTAATAAACATAAGCATAAAATAGTAAAAGTGTAACACTGTCCTGAGTTTTTTCATAGTAGTATAAAAGTATGAAAATTTACACCAACACTGAAACACCAAACACCCAATGAACATAAGCATAAAATGAAATAATAGAAGTGTTAAGAAAGTTAATTCTCAATAGTCCAGGTATCAAATCCGCTCATTCTCAATCAGTTCATCTGGACAGTTTCTTTTTAGCAGAAACGTTTCACCCTCACTCCAGAGGGCTTCCTCAGTCAGAGTAGTCCAAAGCACACTGAAGTTAACCCACCAAGTAAGCAACTTATGTGGACTATTGAGAATTAACTTTCTTGTCTTGAACCACTTTGGACATGTCTGCCTGCCTGGGAGGAGTCGACGAGGGACACGCCCCCAGAAACCATCTTGGCTACAGCAAACTGGTTGGTCCACATAAGTTGCTTACTTGGTGGGTTAACTTCAGTGTGCTTTGGACTACTCTGACTGAGGAAGCCCTCTGGAGTGAGGGTGAAACGTTTCTGCTAAAAAGAAACTGTCCAGATGAACTGATTGAGAATGAGCGGAATAGAAGTGTTAGCATGTTTTATTTAAAAAACAACAACATGTCTTTTCAAAATCCTTTAGAAATATGACATATTGTAAAATGGCTCTAGTGACATTATATTACATTAACATAACATGTTATACAAGTTAGCAGAAATATGCTAAACAAATATATATATTTGTGTTTCTAAGTACTTAAGCTACAGCCTAGTTCTGGAAACAGAACAACTTTTAAAATAATAAAAAGATTTTGCATAAGATTTAAATTTCTGCAAGTCTCATTTATTTTACAGCTCCAACTCATCCCCCTTGAGAGATCCAGACCTATCACTGAAGAGATCACTGCATTAAATGAAAATCGACTAAAAATATTAAGTTTAAATCTTCACATAATGAGGCTGCTGAATTTGAAGTAACACTAAATTGGACATAACAGTTTGTTTCAGTTACTTTGACAAAAAAAAAAAAACTAGATGTATAGTATTTTTATACAGATGGTACTAATGGTTTGTCTATGAGCCAATCAGCATGCATTCAACAAATCAGACATTTACTTCATCATCGCCAACACGGGTGAAAACAAATCTGAGATGTGGAATGGCATTTAAACTGCATGCATAAAAGTTTTTTTTTCTTTGACTCTGCAGGTTAAAAGCATCAACAGAAGGTAACGGCTCTGCACTGAACATTTTTCTCCTCAGTTTAAAGTGCAGCAAGTGGATAAGCGGGATTAACAGACACAAAACACCAGCCAATCCTGTTAAACTAAGCAGGCACGGTCGCAAGAGTTCAAATGTGTGCAGTTTCAGGGATTCCATGTTTGCCCCTGTGATCTCCCAACCTGCATATTTTCTGTTGGTTTCAAGTTTTTATTCTCTCGCTCTCATTTTTTTTAAATTCTCTACTCCTCAGTGCTGCTTGTTAACAGCTTTACCAAACTCCAAATAGTGTAGATTCAAAACTGAATCATAATGTCTCCATTTATGCTCCATATAACACACCTAAAAGTGAAGCAGATGTGTCCTGAAACTGACTGAATGCTACTCCAATCATGAAAATGACAGCAGGTGGGAAAGATGTGTTGATACTTTCACAGCACAGAACAATTTCCACGGCTAATGTGAGCAGCATTGCTGTGGTAACAGTGGATTATCTCCTCTTACATAACTGCGGCCGTGCACTTAAAACTGCTGGATAAAAAGTCACATTGTGCTGACTTACTTTATTGCTGGCTTTGACAGTGCAGATTATTTCACTGATGTCCTATTTCAATAACAAAACTGCTAACAGAATGACAAACACATGAAAATGTCCTAAATATTATACTTCAGATATAAAACAACTTTTGTACATACAGTAAATCAGAAATTCTGGCTTTGTCTGATTATCACTTTGTTAGGATTACATGTAGGTCAGGATTAAAGCTAAAACTAGGGATGGGGCAGATCCGATCCAGTATCGGTATCGGTATCCGATACCAGCATTATTTAAGTATCGGGTATCGGATCAAACCTGCCGATACTTTTCCGATCCAGCTTCAAAGGGCACTTGTGTTCAATCACAATCTGTGACTGCCCTTTTTAACATTGTGTGAGATAAACCCAATGAAGACACTCTTAAGCCTTACAATAATAATAATACTTGGGTGTACACTTGAATGATAACCTCAGCTGGAGCAACAACACCACCAGCCTGATCAAGAAAGGTCATCAGAGACTCTACTTCCTCAGACGGCTGAGACGAGCTGGTCTGAGCAGCCCAGTCCTCACCTCCTTCTACAGGTGTGCAGTGGAGAGCGTCCTGTGCTCCAGCATCAACGTGTGGCATGGAGGCTGCACAGTTGAAGAGAGGAAAGCTCTACAGAGAGTGGTGAAGGCTGCACAGAAGTCTGTTGGAGTCAGTCTCCCCACCATCACAGACATTTACACCTTCAGATGCAGGAAAAGAGCCACCTGCATCATGAAAGACCCCACTCACCCAGCACACACACTCTTTGCCCCACTCCCCTCAGGACGGAGGTTGAGGAGCATCAAATGTAGAACCACTAGACTGAGGAACAGCTTCTACCCTGAGGCTGTTAGACTCATGAATAAATAAATAATAAGAATAATCACTGTGAAATATCACATCATGCTGATGCTGATCTGTTTTCTTGTTGCTGTGTTCATCTGTGACCATCTGCTCATAAAGACTCATGTTCGTGCTGCTGTTTGTAATGACGTTTTTCTATTACTCTAGGGCTTAGTGTATTTCTAGTTGGATGTTTTTCTTAGTTCATATCCTAGATGTTATTACTGTTTTTCTCTCACATTTTGTTGTTGGATGTAACTGGGACCCTGTGTACATAATCTCATTTCATCACATGTACTACATGCGGTGCAAATGACAATAAAGACTCTCTGACTCTGAAACTATCCAAGTTTTTGGCATTGGATATTGCGCCCAATAAATGTTGTTTTGGGAATTCTAACCATTTATTTTTACTTAATACTCTTAGGGGAGTGGTGGCGCAAAGGTTAAGAAGGTGAGCTTGTGATCGGAAGGTCGCCGGTTCAAGCCCCGGTACCGACAACATCAAAGATGTGGGTGGGATAAGTGAAGCGGTCACACTTGTCTCCACCCTCATCTGCCCCACTCTGGGCCCTTGAGCAAGGCCCTTAACCCCCACCATCTGCTCCCCCGGGAACCCTAGATATCAGCTCTCTGCTCCACACAGAGGGCTGTGGTTGCTCGGTGGTCTGTGGTTGTGTCAGGAAGGGCATCCGGCGTAAAAACAACTGCCAAATCTTCGTGCGACCAGTTCGCTGTGGCGACCCCTAACGCAGGGAATAAAGCCGAAAGAAAAAAAAAAAAACTCTTATTTTAAGTACATTTTATTAGAGACATTTACTTTTGATACTTAAGTACATTAAATGTCAGATACTTTGACTTTTACTTAAGTAATAATTTTAAAGGAGACTTTAACTTTTACCAAAGTAATTTGATGGTAAGATACTTATACTTTCACTGAAGTATCACTTTAAGGTACCGGTACTCCATACAACACTTTTGCTGTGTGACCATGCATGTTCCTGCACCCAAGAAGATGTCCTATATGAACGTGTATGTGTGCGCTGATACACGATTACCCTCTTTAACTGCTTCATTTTAAAGATCTATAGTGTAACTAGACAATACTAATTATGTTGTCAGTGTGGTCCTGACCTTTCCTTAATGTGACCAAGCTTATCTAAATAGCTACTAATTATTCCGTCTTCTGATGTCACGTTCATCGTTGTTGTTTATCTTGAAGAAAAGCCTTGTCGAGGTGAGTTATTTTTTTTTTTGCTGTGAGCGTTGGTGTTTTCCTGCTGCACCATTTTAGGCAGCGTGAGGTGTTCTCCTAATGTTGTGTAGTTCTTCCATCCATTCTTCGGAGCACTGTCGAGTTTTGCTCATTTAAGGACTGAGTCACCACCTACAGTAACTACCATCCATCATCACAGTGACATTTAAACATTCAGCTGAGGCTTTTATCCTCGTGGATTCAGGACATTCTTTCAGGCTGCACGCAGACTTCGCTGACGTCCTTTTGTTTCCTCTTCCCCAAAGTCCTCACTGATCATGTGGACGGTCCGGTCCAGTATTACTTTGAGGAAGTGAATGGTATTTTATGGAGATATGGTCATTTTTAACTGTCATTTAACACAATACTGTATTCCTATTCTTGTTTTTACAACCTTACCACCTTGACATTAGACACATTAAAGCTGCTATATGTAACTTTTCTAACAATATATTTTAACATATTTATTCACTCTGTCACTAGATTGATGTTAGAGAGGTAATCTCTGAAAAAAACTAAAAAAAAATATTGTCCCCTTGCTTCTCCAGGTGGTAAATAAGCATTTCTAAAAAGAAAAAGTGACCCGCCATTTTCCAGCCAATAAAAACAAAGTTTGTAACCAGCCAATAAAAACTGAGCTTGAATTTGAATCAGCCAATAAAAACAGAGCTTGAATTTGAATTTCAACAGACCACAAGGGGGCAGAGCCATATATGGCTCTGAGGGGGAGGGATCAGAATGCTTTGCCTGTTGAAATTTTTTCTAAGTGCTGATGTTCTACAGAAACTGCAGACTTCACCTTTAATAGTAAAGATTACGTATTGCGGATACATTGTCCCGTGCTCTATTGAATTAATCTTTGTCTTGTTTTATCCTTTGCTTTCCTCTTTTGTTCCAGAATTGCGCCGCAATTGTGGCTGCATGTTGGAGTAGCTCGGTTAAGTTTGAACAAATGTACCGTCTTTAACACGCTGCTAGGTGGTGATGGAAGTGGAGCTAACAACGCGTCCTCCTCCGTTTTAAATGTTGCAGCAGGTAACGTTAAACTCCTCCAGTTTCTGTCACTTGTAACTTTTTTGCTGTACTGCTTCCACTGTATTTTATAAATAATCTCCCTATCCTGTAATATTATTTAGTTGACGAGGATTGTCATGATGGATGATGAGAATAACATCTGGGATAGGCTCAGGGCAGCAGCGGTGGCAGAAAACACTCAGGCAGCAACAACACCATCAGAGACACAGAGGGACATAGAAGAGGATGAAGATAACTATACTGTATGTAAGTTTTGTTTTTTGTAATAAAAGATGATAAATTGCATGGATTATTACACTATTTTAAAATTGAAACTTGTGAATTACAAGTTGTGGTTATGTCAATAATTTCAGACGCCTCCCGTAAAGAAGCAAAAAAAGACAGCCCTAGAAGAACTTTTTGAGGAAGAGGACAGCAAGCTTCTGTCTGTGCAGCAGCAGCCCCCCATCTCCATAGCTCAGAGAGTGGATGGAGAAGTCCAACTTTATAGAAGCATATCACCAGTTTTTTGTTGATGTGTTAATGTTAATTAGGAATTCTTTTTTCATACAAGTTCTATTTTTGTTCTGGTGAAAGAGCATTAAATACTTCATGCACACAAATGGTTTACTATATTTTATTGCCTAACCCAATGAGAATTGATAACAGAATTGATAAGGAATTAAATTGATAAATTATATCGATAAAGGAATTGGAATTGCCAAATTCTTATCAATTCCCATCCCTAGTTATATTCATTTTGAGTTATTGCTTTTGGAAGCTTTAACTCCTCTATTTTCTGGATGTAAATGGCTTTTTTTCAGATGATCATTTTCTCTGGTATCAGATATTGTGCGGCTGGAAGGATTTTTATTGAAACTTTTTTACTTTTGTTATGATGCATAGCCATGACAACAAGGTGTTTTTTTAAACAACCAGGAGCAGCTGATTAACATCGCAAAAGCTCAAATACCTCAACTACAGCCCCAAATCCCAAATGAGTTGAAAAGGAGGTGCCGTGGACCCTTTCCCGTCAACCTGATGGCGGTGCTTGAATACCTGCCGCTGAAATCCTGGAGCTGGTGGAAAACTCAGCTCGTGACTACGGGAGAACTGGGATCACCCCCCGACACCTTCAGCTGCCTGTCTGTGGCAACGAGGAGCTTGGCAGACTGCTGAGAGGAGTGACCATCACTCAGGGAGGAATTTTGCCCGGCATTCAGTCCTGCTGCCCAGGAGGATCGAGAGGCCTGCTGGATCAGACAGCAAACTGGATCCAGGTGGATGGATCGGTCTCTGTGGCCAGATTTTTCAGATTGGCTGCAGGAGATCCTTCCTGCCCACATCTATCAGCATCAACAACTCTTGAATGAAACCAGGATGATGAGCTACGACAACACTTAATTTCCCTTTGGGATTAAAAAAAAGTATTTTTGAATTTGAATTGAATTGAATTTTGGCCGTCTGCTCCTCCTGTTCGGCTGCTTCTCAGGTGTCGTGGCTGTTGAGTTGGAGGGATGGACAGCTGACTCCAGGATGCATGGCAACCCTTAAGGAGTCAGGATTGGTACCCATTTTGTATTTTGGGGGGAAAAAAATTGGAAATTGGTTTTATGTTGGGCTGTAATTATGGGTTGAGGGTGGGACTCTCATTTTAAGGAGTGGGGTGTCATGGCCCCTCTGACTGCAGGGGTGGTTCCTCCTGCAGGCAAAGGTGGGCCTTGAGTAATTGAAGACCTGGGCTCCTACTAACTTTTCTCTCTCCTGCTCTTCCAGGTAACCTCTTTTGTCCTTTGTTCCAGTTTGGTTTTGGTTGGACATATTCATTCAGTTACACATCCACTCATGCTTACACTGCACATACAAACAAATTGGCACATTTATATTTGGGGTATGGGTATGGGTTTCCTCCGGGTACTCCGGTTTCCTCCCACAGACCAAAAAACATGCTTGTTAGGCTGATTGGTGACTCTAAATTGACCCTAGGTGTGAGTGTGAGAGTGGATGGTTGTTTGGTGTGAGTGAGACAGGTCCCTCTTGTAAATGAGTCCCCGTGACTCAACGAGGCTAGCCTGTATAAATAAAGGTTGAATGAATGAAAAATATTTATTATCCTTGTCTGAGTTTTGTTTGTACACTAAACCATTTTGATTGGCCCATACCTTCGTCTCCCTCATTCTTGTTCTGGGCCATGAGCCAGGCCTGTGACATTTTATGGAGACATGGTCATTATTTAACACAATATTCCTGGGGGAGTGGTGGTGCAGAGTTTAGAGAAGGTGAGCCTGTGATCAGAAGGTCGCCAGATGACTCGCTGGACTGACAACATCAAAATGTGGGTGGGAAAAGTGAAGCACCCGCGCCCTAGATGGCAGCTCCCTACTCCACACAGAGGAGGGCTGTGGTAGCTCGGTGGTCTGGTCAAGTCAGGAAGGGCATACGGCCTAAAAACAATTGTCAAGTCTTCATGTGCATTAGTTCTCTCTGGCGACCCCTGAGGATGGGAGCAGCTAAAAGAACATATTTAAAAAATAAAAATAAAAATTAGACACAATCCTGATACTAAAACATCACCATACCAGAATCATAAATAACTAGAAAAATTGCATTTCCTGCAAAAATACAGTGTGAATGCTTCTTGCAGAAGAACTTGCTGAAAAATAGCTGAAATTAGCTTAAAAAACATGCTGAAATAGAAGAACAAGCCTAAGTTGGCAAAAAAAACCGAGAGAACACGAAGTTTAAATAACAGAAATTAGCACAAAAATTAGGAAAAAAAAAAAAAAGAAGAAGCTGAAATTAGCAAAAAAAATTGCTGAAAAGGCAGAAATGAGCTTAAATTACCACAAGGGAGTGGAAGGAGCTGAAAAGAGCTTAAAAAGGTGGAATTAGCTGAAAATGTTAAATTTTGCACAAAACGGCTAAAAAGAAGCTGAAAGAAACGCTGAAACTAGCAGAAATAAGCTGAAAGGAGCACACCAAGCTGAAATTAACAGAAACAAATACAAAAATTTTGTAGTTAGCATGAAATAATCTGAAAGGAGCACAAAACAGCTGAGAAACAGCTGAAATTAGCTGAAACTAGCTGAATGTTTAAACATTTGCACAAGAGAAGCTGAAGCAGAACAAAATGCAGTAAAAGGTTGTAAACAGATCTAAAATGTGAAGGATGTAAAATGAGCTCAATTCATTTTCTGTGAGGAAAAAAAAAAATGGCAGAAAAGGCTAACATTTTCAAAAGGCTAAAGCTGCACCAATACCAAAACTGATGGCTCCCATCTCCTAAAAGAGTTGAACATTTCAACTATGGCGCAGGAAAAAAAATCGATTTTTTTAAAGAATCGAGATTCTTAGTCATGGCGATTCAGAATGGATTCTAAAAGCCCCAAAATTATTATTTTTTTAACATGAAAACCCAAAAGATAAAGAAAATAAAACCATATCTCATAGTATGAAAGAATACATAAAATGAAAGGTGGCAGAAAGAAGAAGAAATCTGACCCGAACCAGTGACCTCCAGGACCCGATAAGGATAAAGCGGGTAAAGATGATGGATAGATGGCTTTTGTTGAAAAGATTTACCAAACAAATCTTTTAAACAAAATCCATCCATACACATTTGAAACATGGATGAATGCAATATGATTTTGAAGTCTATTTTATTTTGAGTTAAATGTTTATGCAATACAGTAGGCTGAAATCTTTGTTTACGTTTGTATTTTGAATTATTTGTGATGGACTGGAGACATGTCCAGGGTGTCCCCTGCCTCTCGCACAGTGACTGCTGGATATAGGCACCAGTGACCTCCGGGACCCGATTAAAGCTGCTGCATTCTATTCATATTTACTTTTAAGAAAATGATCAAAACGAATATGTTAAAAATATATATATGAAATAGCGTAATGTGTATTGTATTAGTTAGAAAATTAGAAAGAGTTAGTCATTTTGTACTGTTGGTTGAAGATTATTATACAAGATACAAGATACAAGAGCTTTTATTAACATTGCACCAGTTCTCACCAATACAACGTGATAATGTATACACAGTCATCCAGAAGAGGGGTAGAGAATGTAAAGCTGCTGCTTATTCAAAACACATGACATGTTCTTCAGCGCGGCCTCTCTCATCCGTCTCGGGATGAAGGTCAAATCAGATATGGAAAAAGGAAAACACAATAGGTATCATTTGTGATATTCAAAAAAAGAATCTATCAAAGATTGTCTTAAGACACTCTATGATAAAGTCCCAAAAACTCTATCAGCATTAAGCACAACCAGACAAGACATTGTTGCAGTTTGACGACATGCAAGGAGATCAAAGAGTCTGTGAGTAACATTCAGATAAGCACAGTTCAGCAGTTGTTCAGCTTGGCGCTATCCGAGCGCACACACAGAGATCTCTGGGGGGGGGGGAGGAGGTCAGCAAGGTCTCTTCAGCTCTACGACTCCAGGAGAATAGTTTCCAGACAGCCTTCTTTTCAAGGTCGTGTGCAGAAACCAGATTAGATAGTTCTTTTGTTTATCTTCAATCCAGGCCACAGTGTTCTTTTTGACTGCAGCCTTCCAAGTCCAGGTGCTGTTCAGGTCCAAAATCGCCGAATCATATGAGGTTCCGAGCTACGAACCCCCATCTGTGCCCTGATTGAGGCCGGACGGCTGTAAACGAGTTCCAAAGCGCACCGCAGGTCCGCGGTGGTCTACCGCCGCTCCCATCGTGCGATTCAGTTCGTACAACAGCTGGGATGAGGAGCTTAAAGGATTATTGTTTAAAGGATAAATATTATTATTGTTTAAAGGACAATAAAGATTGTTGGAAAAAAGGGGCAGATATAATAAGATTTATTCTTCTTTCTGCTACCTTTCATTTTTTTTACATTTTGTACATTATCATTTATGGGATTGTCTTGTATTGTTTCTTTTGTAAAAAAATGAACAAATTTAATAAACATAAACATAAACATATACCCATCTGCTCACAATTCATGCTCCTGTATTTATACTGTATTATTTGACATTATTAATGTTTGCTACAAGCATACATTATTGTTTTAAATAATTGTTTTATTTGTTGACATTATTGTTTAATCTTTTCATGATTTCAATTGAAAATTGTTTCAGAATCGAAAATTGATCCTGGAATGAAAATCATTTTAGAATCAAAATCGATTTTTAATCTAATCGGTGCATCAAAAATTGGAATCGAATCGATTCTCTAGACACTGAGAGATTCACACCCCTAATTTCAATATTCATTTTGTTGAAATAGCTTGAAAACTGCAGGACGAGAATAGCACCGAAAAACATACGGAAGAAAAATGGATCACAATAAATGCTTCATAAACATTCACAAAACAAGCAAACACAATATCATCTTGCCACTAAAAGACGATCTGTGTCTGTTTCTGTCTGTTAGCAAAATATCTCATGAACCACAGGACAGAATGTAATGAAACTTTCAGGAAACATTTATGTTCATCTGCTGATTACCTTTTGGATCCAACCCCATTCAAGATGGCCACCACAACCAATTAACCTTAGAAAACACAAATGGCTTCAGTTCGATCAATTTTAGAGATATCGAACAAAAATTTGATGTGTTGGTAGCTGAGAGTCATTCATAACACATACTTTTATACACACATTGTTTTTTGTAAAGGTCATATTTTGCAACAGTAACATTTTGTCATTTCAGCACAAGTTGATTTTAGTCTAAACGTCTGGCATGAAGTGGATAATATGCATTTGTTTCACGAAATGCTAAATGTTTAATTAATACATTATTATTTATTTACCATATTTAAACCTTAAAATGTGAAAGTTTTGTGGATCTCACCAGGAAAATGTTTATCATTACAAATCTCACTACGGTATATGGTGGGAAACGGCTCCAAAGTGCATTAGAATTTGTTGCGAAGGGCTTTTAAACAGGCATTAGTTCTTTTTAAATTAATAATCGTTTACTTGTCAAAGGAGGAAAGTCTTTGTTTCATTAAAAAAAGCAGTTAGGTTAGTCAAAAACCTGTAAGGAATTTTCTTCATGGTAGACAAAGCAGCCATAATGCTGAATTTCTATTAACAAAGCCCATCCCTCAGTGAGAACACGCTTTGTTTTCTTACATGGAAAATCCACCGTTTATGTCCCTCCGCCCAGTAATAAATCCTCCTCTGAAGCCAACAAGTTCCCACATGTTCTCCACAGTTTGGAAAATCATCTTGGCATAAAAAATAAAAAAATTCCCAGGGAAAACCTGAACTGAGAAGGTAGAAGGTGTATTTCTTATAAAAAATGCATTTGGAGGCTGGTTCTTCTTCTTCTTTCAATCTTTCATCCAGGGATGAAGATGTTCACATCCTTGATAGAGAGGAACGATGGTTTGAGAGAGGAGTAAAGGAGGCCATCTTTGTGAAAAGAAATCGTCCATCATTAAACAGGGGTGGAGGCCTCCGGGTTCTTACAATGCTGTTATTGCTAGTATCACTCAGCCCTCTGTGAATAGCAAACAACCATCAGGGTGCTAACGATCCATCGTTAGGCTGATGGTCCTCCTTGATCATGTGAGCAGCTGGTTTCAGGCTGTCATCAGCCAACTGGTCGATCCACTGTGAGAGGGTGCTATTTATAAGACTGAGCTGAATACAGCAGCTCAGACTGAGGAAGTCTTTCGGACGAAAGACGAAACGTTTCTACATTTTTTTTTGCTTTGTTTTGTTTTGTTTTTTGAATGTCCAGAGGACCAGACTTAGCTTTTTTAGGCAGAACCTGATGTTTCTTGTTCAACCCCCTGAACTAACTTCTGCTTCCCAAACTGAAGACAAATCGCTCAAATCTAAACTTAGATTGCTAAATTCGTCGGTTGTGCGCTATTGTTATGTAAAATGGGTGTAAGAGACATGATGACGTCACAAAAGTAGCAAGCAGAAGTACCCAGATGTCCCGTGAAGAAACCCGGCGCAAATTTTAAACTCATTTTGAAACAAGTTTTCATTAATTTATCATTTTGTTTGCAACAACGAACATAGTTGAATGATAAGATATATACGTTGTGCCAATTTACGCAAAATTCAAAAATCATGTCACCCACCCTTTAAGGGCCAAGCTAAGGGGCCAGAGCGTATGGAAGCCATTGTGTCTCATATTTCAAATTAAAATGGATTACTAGAAATGCTTTTTAGTTTCCAAATAAAGCTGCACATTTTGACTCATAAATAAAATTAAAAATGAATAATCCAAACTGCATTTTCATTTTCTTCTTAAAATGAGAATGAGCATTGAGCAGTCTTGAAGAAGACAATTAAAATGATTTATTTATAATTTTATTTATGAGACAAAAAAGGCAGCTTGACTTTGAAATGAAAAAGCTTTTTTGCTAATACATTTTAATTTTCAAATTTGACATTTCAAAATGAAATTTTGGTCACTTTTTACTAGGACATATTTTGAAAATTAAATGTTAAACGTTATTTTATTTAACTTTTTAATTTGATTATAATATTTTATCAGTTATGTATAGGGCTCAGAATAATGCATTACCTTTAAATATCCAAATGCATTTTGTTAAAAGACAAAGTTGTTATAATCTTAAGGGGACAGAGATGTTTGTAAAACCACAATTCAGAACTAGTTTGAAGGGACGTTCTACCTCAATCCAGGGAATTAGATTATGGAATGGCTTGGAGAATGTAGTTAAAAATGCCAAGTCAATGTTTACATTTAAGAAAATGATCAAAATGAATTTGTTAAAAAAATATATATGAAATGACGTAATGTGTATTGTATTAGTTAGAAAATTAGAAAGAGTTAGTCATTTTGTACTGTTGGTGGAAGATTATTATTGTTTAATCTGATTGTTTGAAAAAAGGGGCAGATATAATAAGATTTATTCTTCTTTCTGCTACCTTTCATTTTTTTATATTTTGTACGTTATCATTTATGGGATTGTCTTGTATTGTGTTTCTTTTGTAAAAAAAATGAACAAATTTAATAAACATAAACATAATTCACACAATGAGCAGTCTTGATTTAGAAAAGGAAAATTATTTATTTTAATTTTACTTCTGAGTCAAAAAATGCAGCTTGACTTTGAAATGAAAAAGCATTTCTGCTATTTCATTTTAATTTTCAAAATTGACATTTCAAAATGAATTTTGGTCACTTTTTACTAGGACATATTTTGAAAATTAAATGTTAAACGTTATCTTATTTATCATTTTAATTAATTTACAAATTGAGCAGTCTCGAAGAAGAAAATGAAAATGCAGTTTGGATTATTCATTTTAAATTTTATTTATGAGTCAAAACGTGCAGCTTTATTTGGAAACTAAAAAGCATTTCTATTAATCCATTTTAATTTGAAATATGAGACATAATAGCTTCCATAAGAGTGGGGCAAATGAAGGTGGAGGCAGGTGTGGGTGTTTCACCTTTCCCACCCATATTTTGATCTTGTCGGTCTGAGGAGTTGATCCTACGACTTTCCAAGCAGGCTCGCCTTCTCTAACCTCTGCGCCACCACTCCCCCTTTAGTTTTGTTTTTTGGCGACAAATGACCCAAACAAGCAGCTGTCAATCATTCCGACTCTTCCCTCCTCCCTTCGCTCTCTCTCTCTCCCCTCCCTCTCTCCCCCCCCATTCACGTGACGAGTCCAGTATGGCGGAGCTGTCGGCTCAGTGACTTTCTCCTGTACGTCCGGACCGTGGATGCTGAAGTAGAAGAGAGGGGGAGTTAACAAGCAGCTCGCGCCCAGGTGGGCCCGGTTTCTCTTCTTCTTGCCTGTGTTTTGTGAAGCTTTTCCTTTTGGAGTCGCAGTTTACAGGTTTATTAAACTTCCTCTAAAAGTTTGTTTTTGCTTTAGAACCAGCGGAACAGAAGGGAAAGGTGTTGCGTAAGAAAATGTTACCAGTGTGGAACGGAGCTTAAAAAAAAAAAATGTCGACTGAGCTGGACGTGTGTAACACTTTTTGGCTTTTAGAGTCATTTTTAAACCTCTCTGTTGGCGAAATGGTGGAAAGTCGATTTAAACTGTTTATTTTTCTTGTTTTCTTCCGTGTTTATTCCATTAATTGTGAGGCTGGTTAATATTTTTCGTGTGTGTGTGAGGAGAAAGCAGTGTTTCCACAGCCACAGCTTTGGGTGTAAACTTGTCTTCATGAAGTGTAAACACAGCAGCAGCAGGGCTGTTAACTCCTGTTAACCCTTTACCAGCTGGAAGTGGCTCTGCATGCAGCCCCACGACCAAATAATCAGTCATCCACTAGAGATTTAAACACTTTTTTTTATTTAAAAATAAAAGCAAGTAAAGTCTATTTAACCTTTAATTTTGTTGCACTTTGTAGCACTTTGAGATTTTCATTAATGAAAAGTGCATTATAAATTAAATTCATTATTATTATTATTATGTCTGTCTTGTAAATGAGTCATCGTGGCTCAAATATATAATAATAACTAATGAATAAATGTTGAATTGGAAAAAAAACTAGAGTAATTGAATTTCCTGCGAAAATGCAGTGTGAATGCTTAAGAACTTGCTGAAAAACAGCTAAAATTAACTAAAAATAACAGGCTGGAATGTAGCTGAAAATGTAGAACAAGTGTAAATCAGCAGGAGAAAGAAAAAAAAGTTGAAATGAGTGCAAAAAATGTGCAGTTAGCTGAAAAAGCTATTGTTAGCATAAAACAGCTAAAAGTAGCTGAAATAACTGAAACAAACAGACATACAGTACGTTGAAATTAGTAGAACTAATTTTATTTCAAAAAGCTAAAGTTGCACCAATACCAAAAGTCACGGCACCCTCCTGAAGAAGCTGAACGTTTTTGATAAAATGTTGAAATAGCACAAAAATAGTGGAACGAGAAGGATGCTGAAAACCGTACGGAAGAAAAATGGATCACAATGATGGGAATGCTTCATAAACATTCACACAATTATCTCAATTTTCACAAAGAGCTTCACAATCATATAAAATGAGATACAATATGAGAAATGTTAAAAATAAAAGACGGTAAACAAATAAGCATGAAGTCATAAAATAGAATGAAGTATGTCGACTTAAACCATTTCATTTTCATAGAGCAAATGTGGTTTATTGTTGTTTTGTTTGAGAAAAAACAAAACTACCAAATAGATCAATCTTCTGGGGCAGGGGTCTGCAACCTGTGGCTCTAGGGCTCTTTGCAGCTCTTTCAAGTTTTGACCAAAACTAACATAAAACTGAATTTTGTTGGTTGTTATAGCAACAACAAAAAAGCTAGTATCAACAGTTTTCATATTTCAGTTTTTAGGTCATGCATTTTGCAAATATGTGAATACTATATTTGCTCAAAATTATAGTGGTGTGTCTCAGTCTAACGTGTGCCTAATAAATGCACTTTAATGGTCAAATTAGCTGCATTTTGCCGGGGCCGTGCAGCTTGTTGATGGTCGGTCCAAGCAGCAAGCAGAAGGAAGGTGAAGCTATGGCTAGCCGATTATATCATTCAATAGCTGGTAAAGATTCTCTGTCATCTAGGACATGATACCGGTAAATTCAAAAAAGTAAATAAAAATACACAATAAAGTATAAAGTAAAGCATAATAAATAAAGTCCAGTTTTTGTCTTGAACTTTTTTGAATTTGTCATTATAGCCACGTTTATCTCTTACATGATACAACGGCACACCATACAGCTACTACTACTCTGCTGCCATCAAATGGCTAAAAGTGGTACTGCAAAAAAGTTTTTTCTTTCAGTGAGAATGAATGAAAACAGTCTTCTCTCAGCCAAAAATTTGTTTATAAATATGAGAGAAAAAAAAATCCATAAATATGTTGCTTCGGCCTATAAGTTGCAGGGCATGTAAATTATGCTAAACAGTGCGACTATAGGGTGGAAAATACGGTAACTGTTTTTTTTTTTTTCACAATTAAAAACTCACAGGTCTGCATAGTTCATACTTCATAGTGCACATAAATGGCCATTTTTTTTCCTTTACAAGAATCTGTTTTTCTCTTGTTTTAAATTGTATAAATATCAATAAATGTTAAAAATAATTAAGGTAGATATTTTTAGCTTTAAAATATGTGGCCCTACTGGCCACATAAAACCCTCCAACAAACCTAAAGCGGCTCATGGGCCACCACTTGATAATTACAGTCGAAGCAGGTTGTTGCGGCTCTGGACACGTATAATTTAGGGAACGAAGGTGCACAAATGCCTCTTTTGATCCCAAAGTTTGCTGACCACTGTTCTGGAGGAAACTGCTTATTTAACACGTTGTCATAATTTTGCAGAATAAACTGTTATTTTCATTATTTGAGGTGTGGATATAAAAAATTATTACTGCTCAAACTCAGATTAAACCTTGAAAGAAAACAGTAAGATCTAAAGCAACTTTTCTGTTCCTGAGCTAATTTAGTGAGGAAGTAAAGTTTTCTATGGCTACTGTAGGACAAATCAGATTATTTTGAAGTCATGATGAAATTAAATGAACCTGTTAAATATCACAACCATTTAATTTAAGAGGAAACCCTAAAAAGTAGCAGTTTTCAGGTTTGTTGTTTAAAACAGGAGAACAAAATCTAGCACTTGTTTTAAGCTCTTATTTTTGTGCCAGGCTGTAATTATTTTTAGTTGTAAAATAATTATTGGCAGTAGAATGAGGCATGAAGGACTTATCTGTGAGAAGTTCTGATTAGATTGTCATTTTAAGCAACCACAAGCGAAGATGCGTGCTGAATAACTGCTGCGACTGAAACCTTTTGAGTTTTTTCTGCACGTTCTGAGGAAGTGTTCACAAGACTGTGGTTTCAATATTCATTCCACAACTTCTTTTTTGTAACAAATATTTAAATTACCGGTACATTCCTATTTCTTGCCTGGTGATCATGCTGGAATGTACAATGTCTTGTGGCTGAGCTTCACTCATGACTGATGAGGTCCAAATAATTGTGTTGTTTACGAAGCATACACACTACTGTATTGTGATCCATTTTTCTTCCGTATGCTTTTCTGCATCTTTCTCGTTCCACAATTTTTGTGCTATTTTAAACAAATCATAAATCAAATTGTTCAGGAGAATCCTGCTATGACCTTTGGTATTGGTGCAACTACTTTTTTAAACATTTAACCTTGTCTATCACTGTTTTTCTCATAGAAAATTAATTGAGCCCATTTTGCATCCTTCATATCTTTAGATCTGTTTACAACCTTTTACTGCTTCTTTCACATTCTGCTCTGATTCAGCTTCTTTCAGCTTCCTTGTGCAAGTTTAAACTTTTTTCCAGCTACTGGTACTTTCAGCTTTTTTTCAGCTGTTTTGTGGTACTTTCAGCTTTTTTTCAGCTGTTTTGTGCTCCTTTCATATTCTTTCTGCTAACTACAACATTTGTGCTTCTTTTAACATCTTTCTGCTAATTTCAGCTTGTTATGCTCCTTTCTGCTTATTTCTGCAAGTTTTAGATTTTTCTGCTATTTCAGCTACTATTTAGAAGTTTATGCTAATTTGAGCTTTTTCAGCTAATTCCAATTTTGTTGCACTCATCTCAACTTTTTTTCAGTAAAATTCAGCAACAAAATGTGTTCTCTCCACTTCCTGCTGATAATTTAAGCTTATTTCTGGTTTTGTTGCTAATTTTCATCAGTTTTTTTTTTCTAATTTCAACAATTTCCAGGTAATTTCCACTTTTTGTGCTCACTTCTGCTTCTTTAAAGGTGCATTCTGCAGTTTCTGTAAAACGCAGCACTTAGAACATTTTTCAACAGGCAAAGAAGTCTGATTCCTCCCCCTCAGAGCCATATGTGGCTCTGCTCCCCCTTGCTCTGCTGAAATTCAAATTCAAGCTCTGTTTTTATTGGCTGATTCAAATTCAAGCTGTTTTTATTGGCTGGTTACAAACTCTGTTTTTATTGGCTGGTTAACGGCGGGTCACTGTGGCTTTTTAGAAATGCTTTTAGTAACACCTGGAGAAGCAAGGGGACTATAGTTTTTTCAAAGATTACTTTGTCTAACATCAGTCTGTCAGGAGATAGTGACAATGTGAAGAAATATGTTAAAAATATATTTTTAGAAAACTTACAGACTGCACTACAGAAACTGCAGACTGCACCTTTAAGCCTAATTGGGCAAATGTGTTCTTTTTGCTTTCTTCTGCTAATTTAAGCTTTTTCTACCTTTTCAGATAGCTTTTTAGCATATTTGAGCTAATATCAGCTTTTCATATAAATTCAAAGTTTTATAATTTCTGCTACTTTCAGCCCATTTAAATTACTTCTGCTAATTTCAGCTTCATTCACCCTTGTAAAAGAGATCTCGATTTCAACGGGCTTTAACTGGTAAAATAAAGGTGATTGATTGATTGACACACACATACACATATAAACACAAGACAATAAGACATTAAAGTAACAGTGTTAAAATTAGTGTGCATTTAGAAACCTGATTGCTACAGGGCTAAATGAGTTTTTCAATCTGTTTGTTCTACATCTGGGTTGCAGAAACCTGCGTCCAGATGGAAGCAACCTGAACTCGTCATGGAGTGGGTGATCAGGGTTTGCCAGAATCTGCCCGGCCTTATTCACTGACCTCACCTTGTGTAGGTCTGCAAGGTTCTTTAGGTCTATGCCAGCAGTTTTGCTGCACATCTTGACAATCCCCGAGTTTGCTCTTGTTCTTGCAGGTCAAAAGTCCAAACCAGCAGATGAAGGTAAACGTTAAAATAGACTCAATAAAACATGAATAAAACATTCTCATAAAATTTGAATCAACATTAAAACCACAAAGCTTCCGATAAAAATACATTCTCTGGTGGGCTTTTTTACAAAGTGAATTCACATGGAGGTCGAAGGTCAATTTATCATCAAGAACCGTTCCCAGGTATTTATATTGTTGCACTACCTCCACAGCTTCACTGTTAATGACCACGGGAGCTGTTACTGAAGAATTTTTCCTGAAATCAATGATCATCTCCTTTATTTTAGAAACATTTAATTTTAAAAAGGAAGACTCACACCATTCTGTGAAGTCCCCAATCACAGGCCCGGGTCTGGGTCATCACTACTCAGAAGGGACAAGATGACAGAGTCATCAGCAAACTTGACAATATGATGCTGAGGGAAATGGCTGCGACAATCGTTTGTGTATAAAATAAATAAAAGAGGCGAAAGAACACAGCCCTGAGGGGAACCAGTAGAAGACAGAAGGACATCAGAGAGGACCCCGTTAACTCTCACCCTCTAATGCCTCCTACCCACTGCACAACTCGAAACGCGCCTGCCGTCCCCTTTTGGCCGCTGGTCACGGTCCCACTGAACCACTGAACACCGTCTGATGACGTACACTAGGGGGTAGCAGAGGGAGGGGTCTCTGGCTTGTTTTCCGGGTTCAGTTGTTGTTTTAACTGCACCTCCGACGGTCTTCGATGAGATTAAAACTTTTTTTTATGTTTGGGGTGATCTACACTGGAGAGGACAGCAGCCTGTCAGCAGCAACTGTAAAAATGCCACGTTTCTTACCGGAGTTTGGTTCCAATTCCTGGAGGCTCGATCCGGTGAGTTTAAAAAGTCCGAAAAAAGTCCCGTTGTGGTTGTGTAATCAGATAGCGAGGCTCTCCCGACTGTTTGCCGGATGCGTCGAGCCGCCAGAGATCAACATTTGGGACGTCGGCGGCTCGACGGCGACGCGCGCGTGCGTGTGCAGGCTGCCCCCGCGCCGCTTCGATCACTTGAATCGCGCCGCTTCCTTGTTCGCCGTGACTCCACGCGTCTCCTCCATAGACTTTGAATGTAAACCGGCCGCTTCGGCCGCTCGACAAAGGGGGCAGTGGGTAAGAGGCATGAGACCGAACAGTTAAAAAGTCCACAAGCCAACATATGAGGCCGAAGTCAAGTTTCAGTTATTTCAGCTATTTAGCAGTTTTCATTATTAGTTTTTTTTAGCTAATTCCACATTTTTTGCACGCATTTCAACATTTGTGGTCTTTCTGCTTTCTCCTGCTGATTTAAGCTTGTTCTATGTTTTCAACAATGTTTCAGTATGCCTTCTTTATTTTAAGCTAATTTCAGCAAGTTAAATTCTGCAAAAACATTCACACTGCATTTTTGGAAATTCAAGTACTTAGTCGGTTTTGTCTTTTAGTTTTCTAAAAAAGCTAAAAGCTTTTACAGTACTGTATTTTCTTCTAAATGCATGCTTGGTACTAGTTATTTTAAGCAAGCAAATATATTTAATTGCAATTGTTGACCCCTTATGAAGAAAAATATTAATGGATTTAATGTTCCCTCGCCCAGACGCGGGTCACCGGGGCCCCACTCTGGAGCCAGGCCCGCAGGTGGGGCACGCTGGCGAGCGCCTGGTGGCCGGGCTTTTACCCATGGAGCCCGGCCGGGCACAGCCCGAAGAGGAGACGTGGGTCCCCCTTCCCATGGGCTCACCACCTGTGGGAGGGGCCAAAGGGGTCGGGTGCAATGTGGGATGGGTGGTGGCCGAGGGCGGGGACCCTGGCGGTCTGATCCTCGGCTACAGAAGCTGGCCATTGGGACATGGAATGTCACCTCTCTGGTGGGGAAGGAGCCTGAGCTAGTGTGTGAGGTTGAGAGGTTCCGGCTAGAAATAGTCGGACTCACCTCAACGCATGGCTCTGGCTCTGGAACCAGTTTCCTTGAGAGGGGTTGGACACTCTTCCACTCTGGAGTTGCCCCTGGTGAGAGGCGCCGAGCAGGAGTGGGCATACTTGTTGCCCCCCATCTTGGTGCCTGTACGTTGGGGTTCACCCCGGTGAACGAGAGGGTAGCCTCCCTTCGCCTACGTGTGGGGGGACGGGCTCTGACTGTTGTTTGTGCCTATGCGCCAAACGGCAGCTCAGATTACCCACCCTTTTTGGAGTCCTTGGAGGGGGTATTGGAGAGTGCGCCTCCTGGGGACTCCCTTGTTCTACTGGGGGACTTCAACGCTCACGTGGGCAATGACAGTGAGACCTGGAGGGGTGTGGTTGGGAGGAACGGCCCCCCTGATCTGAACCCGAGTGGTGTTCTGTTATTGGACTTCTGTGCTCGTCATGGATTGTCCATAACGAACACCATGTTCAGGCATAAGGGTGTCCATATGTGCTCTTGGCACCAGGACACCCTAGGTCGCAGTTCGATGATCGACTTTGTTGTCGTCTCATCTGATCTGCGGCCGCATGTCTTGGACACTCGGGTGAAGAGAGGGGCGGAGCTGTCAACTGACCACTACCTGGTGGTGAGTTGGCTCCGATGGTGGGGGAGGATGCCGGTCAGACCTGGCAGACCCAAACGTATTGTGAGGGTCTGCTGGGAACGTCTGGCAGAGTCTCCCGTAAGACGGAGCTTTAACTCCCACCTCCGGGAGAGCTTTGAACACGTTCCGAGGGAGGCGGGGGACATTGAGTCCGAGTGGGCCATGTTCCGCGCCTCTATTGTCGAGGCAGCTTATCGGAGCTGTGGCCGCAAGGTTGTTGGTGCCTGTCGTGGTGGCAACCCTCGAACCCGGTGGTGGACACCGGCGGTGAGGGATGCTGTCAGGCTGAAGAAGGAGTCCTATTGGGCCTTTTTGGCCTGTGGGACCCCGGAAGCAGCTGATAGGTACCGGCAGTCCAAGCGGCATGCGGCTCGGGTGGTTGCTGAGGCAAAAACTCGGGCGTGGGAGGAGTTCGGAGAGGCCATGGAGAATGACTTCCGTACGGCTTCGAGGCGATTCTGGTCCACCATCCGGCGTCTCAGGGGGGGAAAGCGGTACGCGACCAACACCATTTATGGTGGGGATGGCGTGCTGTTGACCTCAACTCGGGATGTTGTGAGTCGGTGGGCGGAATACTTCGAAGACCTCCTCAATCCTACTGGCACGTCTTCCACTGAGGAAGCAGAGCCTGGGGACTTTGGGTCGGGCTCTCCAATCTCTGGTGCTGAGGTCACCGAGGTGGTTAAAAAGCTCCGCGGTGGCAGGGCTCCAGGGGTGGATGAGATTCGCCCTGAGTTCCTTAGGGCTCTGGATGTTGTGGGGTTGTGTTGGCTTACGCGACTCTGCAATATCGCATGGACATCGGGGGCAGTTCCCTTGGATTGGCAGACTGGGGTGGTGGTTCCCCTATTCAAAAAGGGGGACCGTAGGGTGTGTTCCAACTATAGGGGGATCACACTCTTAAGCCTCCCTGGTAAGGTCTATTCAGGGGTTCTGGAGAGGAGGGTCCGTCGGATAGTCGAACCTCGGATTCAGGAGGAGCAGTGTGGTTTTCGTCCTGGTCGTGGAACACTGGACCAGCTCTACACCCTCAGCAGGGTCCTGGAGGGTGCGTGGGAGTTTGCCCAACCAGTTTACATGTGCTTTGTGGACTTGGAGAAGGCATTAGACCGCGTCCCTTGGGGGGTTCTGTGGGTGGTACTCCGGGAGTATGGGGTACCAGGCCCTTTGATAAGGGCTGTTAGGTCCCTGTACGACCGGTGTCAGAGTTGGTCCGCATTGCTGGCAGTAAGTCAGGCTCGTTTCTAGGCATGTAACGAGATCTCGTTGTACGAGATCTCGCGATATTAAACTCCCGCGATATCTCTCGTTGAGAGGTAACGTTGTCTCGCGAGATGCTAATGCTAGCGCTAGCAGAGCCCCTAGCAAGTCAGCGTCACGGACAGCATGGCTTCGCCGGATGAAGTTGCTATAGAAGACGCCCCAACTACTGATGGAGGGTCCCGGTGCCGCAGACGCCTCTACATTGATGGAGGGTCCCGGCGCTGCCGACGCTGCCCCGAATGTAAAGACACGCGTGTAAACACCGGTGTGACCGGTGTTGCCAGATAGAGTCCCACCCACCCAAAGCACTCTTTACCCGCAAAAGTCAGAAGGAAAATCGCGGTGAACCGCCCAATCTGGCAACACTGGTGAGTGACGGCTGCAGATTCAGCGCTGATGCGGATATTTATGTTCAATTTTTGGAAAGTCCTGCGTGAATATCTATTTTTTTTAACAAAGTTGAACGTTCTAAGGTCTAAGGAGATTCAATCAGTAAAATGAAGACATCAGTTGGGTTTGTAATACATGTTAAAACAGAATAAAAGCCTTTTTGCGGCATAAAACCGATCTTTGAAGTTTTCTTGAACTAATGTTAAAATCTCGTCTCGTTCTCGCGAGATCTGTGATTTGTCTCGTCTCGTCTCGTGAGTTTTGTGTATCGTTACACCCCTACTCGTTTCCAGTGAGAGTTGGACTCCGCCAAGGTTGCCCTTTGTCACCGATTCTGTTCATAACTTTTATGGACAGAATTTCTAGGCTCAGCCAAGGTGTTGAGGGGATCCATTTTGGTGACCTTAGAATCACTCCTCTGTTTTTTGCAGATGATATGGTCCTATTGGCTTCATCAGGTCGTGATCTACAGCTTTCACTGGAGCGGTTTGCAGCCGAGTGTGATGCGGCCGGGATGAGGATCAGTTCCTCCAAATCCGAGGCCATGGTCTTGAGCCGGAAAAGGGTAGCGTGCCCTCTCCGGGTCGGGGAGGAGGTCCTGCCCCAAGTGGAGGAGTTTAAGTATCTCGGGGTCTTGTTCACGAATGAGGGAAAACTGGAGCGTGAGATCGATAGGCGGATAGGTGCAGCGTCCGCAGTGAAGCGGGCGCTGTACCGGTCTGTCGTGGTGAAGAGAGAGCTGAGTCAAAAGGCAAAGCTCTCAATTTACCGATCGATCTACGTTCCCACCCTCATCTATGGTCATGAGCTTTGGGTTGTGACCGAAAGAACGAGATCTCGGATACAAGCGGCTGAAATGAGTTTTCTCCGCAGGGTGTCTGGACTCTCCCTTAGAGATAGGGTGAGAAGCTCAGTCATCCGGGAGGGACTCGGAGTAGAGCCGCTGCTTCTCCACATCGAGAGGAGCCAGTTGAGGTGGCTCGGGCATCTGGTTAGGATGCCTCCTGGACGCCTCCCTGGTGAGGTGTTCCGGGCATGTCCCACCGGGAGGAGACCCAGAGGAAGACCCAGGACACGCTGGAGGGACTATGTTTCTCGGCTGGCCTGGGAACGCCTTGGGATTCCCCCGGAGGAGCTGCTCCAATTGGCTGGGGAGAGGGAAGTCTGGGCTTCCTTACTTAGGCTGCTACCCCTGCGACCCGACCCCGGATAAGCAGAAGACAATGGATGGATGGATGGATGGATGCAATTGTTGGACCTGTACAAGCTGTAGTAAAGTAGTCCCAGTTATTTTTCCATTCATTCAACCTTTATTTAGACAGATAAGTCACATTGAGCCTAGAAGACTCATTTACAAGTGAGATCTGCTTAGACAGACAAAAAGTAATAAATTAATAATAATAATAATAATAATAATAATAATAATAATAATAATAATAATGAATTCAATTTATAACGCACTTTTCATTAATGAAAATCTCAATTAGACACATTAGGGATTGGAGGTGAAAAAATTCCTTTTAAAATCTTTATTAATGCCTAAGAAAAAAATTCTAATATTAAAATACACCTTGCACAGATAAGCACATAGTGACGTAGACATTCTG
>JBBPBX010033345.1:0-22267 GCA_038048925.1 Garcialebias charrua
AAGAGCTGTGTTTAGTCAGCAGACTGAGTCAGCTGCCTAATGGGCCGACGGAGCCCGGGCCCTCCAGAACCATTAGCAACTCATACACTTCAAACTGTCACATCCTCCTTATTGGCTGCGTGTGCACAGGTTTATGTCCGTGCATGAATAAAACAGTGCACTTCTGTTTATGCACAGAGAGTCCAGAGTGCAAGTCTCCCAACTTCTCTAACTTTATTCAAACTGTGCCGTACAAAATCTATTATTTAACGTCTGTGTTGGAACCAAGTTTTTTTTTTCCTTTTCCATTTTAAATAAAGATGTCACATGTGTAATGTCAGACGTGGCCGCGCAGCTCGTCGTCTGTGCGGACGCTCCTGAGCAAAAATATCCGAACCAGGACGTTTGTGAAATCTATAATGTCCTCAGAGCCGGTGTGAAAGTAAAGTAGTTCAACATGTAGTCTGGCAGCGCTGTAGAACAAGACAGAGGTTAAATATGGAGTCTACTGCTCCATTATCAAGCCCTTACAATATTTAAAACCTTTCACCGGAGTGAGATCTCACAAAGGAAAGTGGACTTTGGGGTTTTCTCTACATTTAGTCACAGATGAGCATATCTGTGTCTTACCCAGGAAACTTTAAGGGGCTGAGAATAGAACCATGGGATTAAAATATAAACTACTGAGCCTTGGTCGTCTTTAGAAATTGCAAAGACATTCCCAGCCGTACCAGCTGCCACTCAAATAGTAACTTTCACTAATCTACTTTATGAAGAATGTATTTAATGGTTACGTTGATCAAGATGTCATACAACATTGTATTACTGTATTTTTCAGACTATAAGATGCACTTAAAACAATTTAATTGTCTCAAAAATCGGCAGAGCCTCATCAGGTGTGCCTTATGTTTTAATTCTGGTTTTGTTTACTGACCTCAAACTGATTTGATGTAGTTATTGTGAATTACTTGAATAAAGTTTGACTTATCTGACTTTTTTTTTTCTGCTTAATGCGCCTTATAATCCAGAGCGCCTTATCCATCCATCCATCCATCCATTTTCTTCCGCTTATCCGGGGTCGGGTCGCGGGGGTAGCAGCCTAAGTAGGGAGGCCCAGACTTCCCTCTCCCCAGCCACTTGGAGCAGCTCCTCTGGGGGAATCCCAAGGCGTTCCCAGGCCAGCCGAGAAACATAGTCCCTCCAGCGTATCCTGGGTCTTCCTCTGGGTCTCCTCCCGGTGGGACATGCCCGGAACACCTCACCAGGGAGGCGTCCAGGAGGCATCCTAACCAGATGCCCGAGCCACCTCAACTGGCTCCTCTCGATGTGGAGAAGCAGCGGCTCTACTCCGAGTCCCTCCCGGATGACTGAGCTTCTCACCCTATCTCTAAGGGAGAGTCCAGCCACCCTGCGGAGAAAACTCATTTCAGCCGCTTGTATCCGAGATCTTGTTCTTTCGGTCATAACCCAAAGCTCATGACCATAGATGAGGGTGGGAACGTAGATCGATCGGTAAATTGAGAGCTTTGCCTTTTGACTCAGCTCTCTCTTCACCACGACAGACCGGTACAGCGCCCGCTTCACTGCGGACGCTGCACCTATCCGCCTATCGATCTCACGCTCCAGTTTTCCCTCATTCGTGAACAAGATCCCGAGATACTTAAACTCCTCCACTTGGGTAAGGACCTCCTCCCCGACCCGGAGAGGGCACGCTACCCTTTTCCGGCTCAAGACCATGGCCTCGGATTTGGAGGAACTGATCCTCATCCCGGCCGCATCACATTCAGCTGCAAACCGCTCCAGCGAAAGCTGTAGATCACGAGCTGATGAAGCCAATAGGACCACATCATCTGCAAAAAACAGAGAAGCGATTCTAAGGCCACCAAAACGGATCCTCTCAACACCTTGGCTGCGCCTAGAAATTCTGTCCATAAAAGTTATAAACAGAATCGGTGACAAAGGGCAACCTTGGCGGAGTCCAACTCTCACCGGAAACGAGCCTGACTTACTGCCGGCAATGCGGACCAAGCTCTGACACCGGTCGTACAGGGACCTAACAGCCCATATCAATGGGCCTGGTACCCCATACTCCCGGAGTACCCGCCACAGAACCCCCCGAGGGACGCGGTCGAATGCCTTTTCCAAGTCTACAAAGCACATGTAAACTGGTTGGGCAAACTCCCACGCACCCTCCAGGACCCTGTTGAGGGTGTAGAGCTGGTCTAGTGTTCCACGACCAGGACGAAAACCACACTGCTCCTCCTGAATCCGAGGTTCGACTATCCGACGGACCCTCCTCTCCAGAACCCCTGAATAGACCTTACCAGGGAGGCTTAAGAGTGTGATCCCTCTATAGTTGGAACACACCCTACGGTCCCCCTTTTTGAATAGGGGAACCACCACCCCAGTCTGCCAATCCAAGGGAACTGCCCCCGATGTCCACGCGATATTGCAGAGTCGCGTAAGCCAACACAACCCCACAACATCCAGAGCCCTAAGGAACTCAGGACGAATCTCATCCACCCCCGGAGCCTTGCCACCGCGGAGCTTTTTAACCACCTCGGCGACCTCAGCACCAGAGATTGGAGAGCCCGATCCAAAGTCCCCAGGCTCCGCTTCCTCAGTGGAAGACGTGCCAGTAGGATTGAGGAGGTCTTCGAAGTATTCCGCCCACCGACTCACAACATCCCGAGTTGAGGTCAACAGCACGCCATCCCCACCATAAATGGTGTTGGTCGCGTACCGCTTTCCCCCCCTGAGACGCCGGATGGTGGACCAGAATCGCCTCGAAGCCGTACGGAAGTCATTCTCCATGGCCTCTCCGAACTCCTCCCACGCCCGAGTTTTTGCCTCAGCAACCACCCGAGCCGCATGCCGCTTGGACTGCCGGTACCTATCTGCTGCTTCCGGGGTCCCACAGGCCAAAAAGGCCCAATAGGACTCCTTCTTCAGCTTGACAGCATCCCTCACCGCCGGTGTCCACCACCGGGTTCGAGGGTTGCCACCACGACAGGCACCAACAACCTTGCGGCCACAACTCCGATAAGCTGCCTCGACAATAGAGGCGCGAAACATGGCCCACTCGGGCTCAATGTCCCCCGCCTCCCTCGGAACGTGTTCAAAGCTCTCCCGGAGGTGGGAGTTAAAGCTCCGTCTTACGGGAGACTCTGCCAGACGTTCCCAGCAGACCCTCACAATACGTTTGGGTCTGCCAGGTCTGACCGGCATCCTCCCCCACCATCGGAGCCAACTCACCACCAGGTAGTGGTCAGTTGACAGCTCCGCCCCTCTCTTCACCCGAGTGTCCAGGACATGCGGCCGCAGATCAGATGAGACGACAACAAAGTCGATCATTGAACTACGACCTAGGGTGTCCTGGTGCCAAGAGCACATATGGACACCCTTATGCCTGGGGGACTTCAACGCTCACGTGGGCAATGACAGTGAGACCTGGAGGGGTGTGGTTGGGAGGAACGGCCCCCCTGATCTGAACCCGAGTGGTGTTCTGTTGTTGGACTTCTGTGCTCGTCATGGATTGTCCATAACGAACACCATGTTCGGGCATAAGGGTGTCCATATGTGCTCTTGGCACCAGGACACCCTAGGTCGTAGTTCAGAGCGCCTTATAGTCAGAAAAATATGGTATATTTATGCTCTGTAAATTTAAATGCAATTAACGAGCATTGGTTGGAAATGGAGACTCTTTTTGTATGACAATATGAAAACACACCCGTCTGAGCTACACGTATATTTACTGTTATCCAACAAACAGCAAAGGGAGAAGATATGTCTGTTACCTCATGAACCACTGGAGAAATGTTAATAAAACATCTACATGACAACTATAAAAAATTACCTTTTTAAGTCAATCTGCCAAATGTTGCAGTAGTTCGGAGGTCGGTGCCGGAGTCTTGTAGTCCTGAGGTTGTGGGTTTAAGTCCAGGTTGCATCAGGAAGGGCGTTTGATGTGCTCGTTGTGGCGACTCTTGCAGAAGGAAGCAGCTGAAATAAACTTATACCATATTTTTGTACTATAAGGCAAACTTTAAATACTTTAATTTTCTCAAAAATCTACAGTGCGTCTTACGTTTTAATTCTGGTTGTGCTTACTGACCTCAAACCAATTTGTATGTGGTATAACTGAACAACCCTGAGTTATTGTGAATGAATAACATTTGACTTACCCGACTGTTGTTTTGCTTAATGCGCCTTATAATCCAAAAAATATGGTAAATCAACCTGCCTCAGTCAAATTATGAATTGAAACACAATATTGGTTTAAACTTAATTAATTTTACAGTTATTGAACTAAAAGTCAGCGTGGTAGTAGCTGAGCATCCTCAACATTAGCTTGGTTATAATTTTTACCCTTCCACCATAAAATGAACCTAATTAAAAAACTCTGGCAGGTACCTTTTATTCAAGGATTTTTTTAAACTTATTTAACGTTTTTCTACTTTTTAAATGTTTTTCTACTTTTTAAATGTTTTTATACTTTTTAAATGTTTTTATACTTTTTAAATGTTTTATATACGTTGTAAATGTTTTTATACATTTTAAATGTTTTATATATTTTAAATGTTTTTATATGTTTTATTAAATGTTTTCATATATTTTAAATGTTTTTATACTTTTTAAATGTTTTTATTGTTTTAAATAATTTTATACATTTTAAATGTTTTTATATATTTTAAATGTTTTCATGTTTTAAATGTTTTTATATATTTTAAATGTTTTTATATATTTTAAATATTTTTATACTTTTTTAATGTTTTTATACTTTTTTAATGTTTTTATACTTTTTTAATGTTTTTATACTTTTTAAATGTTTTTATACATTTTTAATGTTTTTATACTTTTTAAATGTTTTTATACATTTTAAAAGTTTTTATACTTTTTAAATGTTTTTATACTTTTTAAATGTTTTATATATTTTAAATGTTTTTATATGTTTTATTAAATGTTTTCATATATTTTAAATGTTTTTATACTTTTTAAATGTTTTTATATGTTTTAAATAATTTTATACATTTTAAATGTTTTTATATATTTTAAATGTTTTCATGTTTTAAATGTTTTTATATATTTTAAATGTTTTTATATATTTTAAATATTTTATACTTTTTTAATGTTTTTATACTTTTTTAATGTTTTTATACTTTTTTAATGTTTTTATACTTTTTAAATGTTTTTATACATTTTTAATGTTTTTATACTTTTTAAATGTTTTTATACATTTTAAAAGTTTTTATACTTTTTAAATGTTTTTATACATTTTAAAAGTTTTTATATGTTTTCAATGTTTTTATACTTTTTAAATGTTTTTTATACGTTTTAAATATTTTTATATATTTTAAATGTTTGTATATGATTTAAATGTTTTTATATATTTTATATGTTCTTATATGTTTTGAATGTTTTTATATATACAATCCCTTTTATTCAAGGAGTTTTCTTCAATGTGTTTTCTGATTTGACTGACTTCATGTATGCTGCTGCCACTACATGTTTCTGTTGTTTTGTTACCACAGAGCTGTAATGAAATGTGCTGCAGTTCAATCCACCTTGAGGCAACACTAGTCAGGAGCCGAACAGACGCACTATTTGTTCAAAGGCTTTGACTGACTGCCATCTGAAGTGTTGAAGGTGGACTGCTTAACAAGAGTGCCTCTCTTCACATCTCTGAAAGAACGACCTGTCAGAGAAAGTCTGTAAAACCCAAGCATCTCTACAGTCTCATAATTACAGGGTTTCCTTTGAACTTTGCATTATGAAAGCAAAATACAACCTTTTTGTATAGCACATCCTTGGGAGTCTAGTGGACTTTAGAAGCAGCAGTGGAAGTTCCTTTGCCCAGAACTTTGTGCTGATGAAGGAAAAGCATGTTTTGTTCAGGGCTAGATGTTCCGACCACTTTCTGTTCTCTCCTGCGAGAGCTGTGAACAGGGTTTTATTTAATTCTAAATATTGATCCCAGAAAATGGCACATGCTGGCGGAAAAGCAGCAGCCATCAGTTTGGAGAAAAAGATAACAGGATCATCTGATCTGCCATCGTTTACTGCAATGAGTCTCAAATACTCATGTTGAAGAATGAAATGAGTATTCTAAAAATAATACACAAGAAATAGGAATGCACCGATCCACATTTTTTAACTTCCGAGCCGATACGATACTTAAATCTGGATATCGGTCGATACCGATCCAGTTCCATCCTCATCATCATTGATTTTATACGAGGCTGTAATAATCTCCTCTCAAGTACAATGTGTACACATATACAGTATGCATGCATGTCCAAAAAGGCAACTTGAGGTAAGTTTTATTAATGTTGGATACGTTTCAAAGTTACGATTAAATTCTGCTAACACAAAACATGTTTTATTTTATTCCTAGCTCTAAAGTGGATATTAAAGTGATTAATTAAGTGATTGTTTGTTTAAAGTTATTTTATATATTCTTTTAAATAAGGTGGTGAAATGATGTTTTTCTTCTTTCTGTATTATTTTCATTCAATGGGTTCTTTTTGATGAATTTGTTTTATTTTGTCTCTTTTAAATTAATGAATAAATAAATAAAATAAAAATATTAAATAGCTTTACATCTGCTAAGTTCATGACATAAACCAACACAGACATGTTCCTGTTTTTAGTATTTTACATCATTTTATAATGTAGCTGTTTGTGTTTCGTTTTTCATACAGTTTTCTTGTACTTTTTAAGTAATATGTTTTTTATAATTGTCTACTGTTGTACTGATAAATATCTCCTGGAGGGTAAACTACATCTTGGACTGCAGTCAAGTTAGTTTTACGTTGGACTTTCGAGCTCCGGGGCTTAAGCGAGACGCCTCTCTCACTGAACCGAAACACAGGCATCCCGACCCGGCCAGCGCTGTCCCCGTCTCGGTGGAGGGACAGGCTGAGAGCGGCTGACCGAAATCAGAGCGCCCGCCCCGGATTGAACAAGAAAAACACACCGCTGAAACCACGGAGCTCAAATGTTCACCGAACCTATTTTTTGAAGTCCTGCAGTTTTGAGCAGTACGTGATTTTATTAAGGACACGTTCAGCTGAAGACCCATCTTTGCTATAAATTTAAAAAATAATAATTGTTTTTACCGTGTTTATCATGTAAAGTCCTGCAGTGATCGCGTCCCTTGCTTCCGTGAAAACTGCTCGAGTCTCCTCCTTCCGGAGCGGGTCAGCTCGCCTCAGTACCCCTATGAAACCAGCCCGAAAATCTCAAGAAATCTCGCGCGGCTCAGCACGGAATATCCGGTGGAAAAGGATGAAAGGGGGTCTCTGCGACGCACATATGACGTAACATCCGACCCGAGCCGACCGGTGGAAAAGGGGCATAACTTGACCGCGGACCGCGGTTTAATGTGGCGCTATGACTCTGCAGACATTGAACGTTGTTGTCTTGTGGTGTTTAGTGTGAAATACTTCCACACAGCGGACATGTTACGATGAAAAGTTAGCTAGCTGTTATCTAAGGCCCTGTTTACACGGACACTGTGTGGGGGAAACGCAACTTTTGGGTATGTTAATTAGGTGAAAAGTTTTGCGTTGACATGGGCGAATTCTGTGGATACGACTCTCTCCCCCCCACCCCCCGTACTCATGAATTTACTGTAGTTACCATGCTGGGCCTGTAGATGGCGCTGTGATCTTTGGAACCTTCACTACTGCGCATGCGCCACTGCTGCCTGCCTGAGGTAAACAAACAGAGCACACGAGGCAGCCTGTTTTCCTCTCTGGCTAAAAGTTCAGCTACTACAAGTTGTTGTCAACAAGTTAACAACAAGTTAAAGCTGGAATTTGGATAAGAGTCAACAGATCTGACACCAAGTGGGGCCGCTGCACACCAGCTGACTGGACGTCTGGACCGGAACCGAGTCAACATGTCTGACTTTAGTCCGTGAGAATCAGCTGATTTACAGCAGCGCTACAAGGTAAACGATGTTCTTAATAATCTTTCCTTGTGTTTAGTTCGATCACAGAACAACCAACTGAGGTTTTATTTTTATTTTTTTCCTGCGAGGTCGAAGCTGTCGTTCCACGAAGCGGACCGGCGGTTCGGATGTGGGTCCAGTGGGATGAAAACAAGAGAGTCCAGTTCATTAAAGTTCGATTAACGTGTTTTAAAAAGTGTTCAATTTAATTCTCAGTGTTTGTGACATGAGTTTGTGGTGTTGAATAAATAAATAAATTAAAAATCAACCTGGTGTCTTCATTTTCAACATGCAGCATGTTAGGCATGACGTAACGAGTCCAGATAGCTTCATTTAGCTCAGATAAATGTAAATATCTCCCACGCTAACATAAATACTGTTTATTATTGTTAAACTGTTAATATATAGCACATTTAGTATGTTATAGTGCAGCGTGACACGTGAAATGTCCGACTGCCTCGTTAACAGCGACAACTGGATCCAGGCAGCTGGCTCTCTTCCAACACAGATGCAGGTAAGGTGTAGAATAATTAAATATGAGAATCAAAATATATTCCATCAGCTATAGTTCAGAAAGTGGTGCGTGTGTCCACTGTCCAGTCCACCGCCATTGTTAAAATGCCGGCTGTCTGCGCGTGCGTGCTGCGTGCATGTGTTCAAACAAAAGCTCCACGGGAGATGTTTACATTATCAACGGGGGGTCAGCGAAAAACTTCCACCTTGAGAGCAGGGTCAGAAAAGTATCGGTGTCATCGAGGGGGGCCAGCAGCGTCGTGTAGGCGATAAGCAAAGTCGCAAAGAGAAAGTAGCGGTTACACTCAAAATACGCGCCGTGTAAACTGGCCCTAAGATGCTACTCACTCAGTCCTCACGCTGTAGCTGGTTGCAAACTATGAAATGGATTTCGTGAATTTGAGGCGGGTCTTATTACTCTGGGTTCATGAGACACGCCTCCGTTCAGGAAATCAATTCCATAGCTTGAAGCCAACGTGCATCATGGATTGGAAGATATCGGTAGGTTGGATCGAGTAATCCGATACGTAAATAATGCTGATATCGGAGGCCAATACCGGATCGAATCGGCACCATCCCGAACAAGAAATCACTTAAATGAAGTCCAGTCAACAACTTTTAGACTCTTACCCTACACTAGTTCCATCAACTAGACCGTTCCATCTCAGTTCTCTTTGGTTCAAAGAGAACTGATTCAAAGTGCAAATGGGAATCAATATTATGTCGCTCTTTTACAAGCTATGCCGGAGCACATGTTGCTAATGTTAAGTTAGCTCTCCTCCTATTCACCACGTTACACATGCCCCCTATCCTGACCCCCTAACACACACACATGCAGTCGAGAACCCCAGGTTTACTGCATGATGAATGCTCTGTGCAAGATTGCATTGAGCAATCGGGTTTAATGTTCAGTGGGAAGGTCTAACAGCAGATACTTGGTTGCAGGCAGCAACTTTTCACTGAGGAATGTTTGTTGAATAATATCTAATGTTGGCTAATTATAAATAATATATTTGTCCTCTTCTCTGTTTTGGTTCCTTCACTTTATTGTTTATTGTTCTATTCATCTCCATTTTTCCCACCTGTTATTTTGCAACTTTCACCACTTCCATTCATTCATTTTTGTGCTGCTTGCACTTTCTCTAAAAAATACTGTGAGTGCATTTCTCACTTCACAGTGAGTGTGCCATAATATCCACCTGCCACAACGTTGAAAGCATTTCAGTTTCTGGTGTGAGATTTCCCATTGCATCACTGTCATCACCTATATCTATGAAATCATTGATTTATTACCCGGGCTTGTTACCAAGATAATAACCTCAGTCATGGTGAATTGTGCTCGTTTAAATGCTTTTTTTTTTTCAGGCAACCCACTCACTGCTGTACAATACAACCAATCTGCCCTGTTTCCTCACCTCAGGCTAATTCCTTTGTTTTCCAATTTCTTCTTGAAATTTTCGATGCGTTATTCTTTTTCATACTCCTGTTTTTGTCTCCCATTTTCCTATCCTACCTAGTACAGTTTCTGTGTGAAAACTTTCATTTGTAGCTTTTCACCTGCAAGTTAAAAGCAACTTCCCACATATAATCTCTGCAGTTAAACTCTATTACAGACTCACTTGTTGTGGGTTACAGCTGAGCATTTGGCGACAAAATAATTCACAGGAGATTAATAAAAAAAGGTGAAATGAAAAATGTAGGGGGAGACAGAAAATCTACAATGTACTGTATACTAACACACTCACTTTAAACAGCCCTCCCCCCCCAAAAAAAATACAATTGTTTCATTCTAATTATGATATTGTAAGCCTAAAAATGTGGGGCAAATATAAAAGTTAAAATCCAACAGAGTTCAATCAGGTCCTCTGGACGGTTTCTTTATGTTGTGGGGGCTCGTCCGGGATCACTTCCCGAGAGCAAATCCTGGACGATCCCCCTCAACATAAAGAAACAGTCCAGAGGACCTGACTTCACTCTGTTGGATCTTTTTTACTTGGATTAGCATGAACATTGATAAAGGTAAAAATTTACTTGTCAGCATCTTAAACATTCTAACAGTGTTTGTTAGATTGACATAAAGTAAATAAAAACTATTAACCATATAACGTTTCCAAATTAAAATCTATGACAGACTGACAGCAACAAAACAAACAAAAAACATAGGTTTTTTTTCACTCTGTACTATTGTTTTTACTTTGTATATTTTAGAAGTTGCACAATATGAACATATCTTTGTAGCCCACCTCTCATCTTTATTGTTTTCTTTAAATCATAATTCATCTTAGATTTGATCTGCTTTCCCTGTGTTATTGTGCATTGCCTAAATCAATTTGAATCATTTCTCTCTTTGTGTGTTTGCTGTTATCAGAGTTGTGAGCCCAAAATCTTGTCCTAACTTCAAAGCATGTCTGTGAACACATCAAGGTCCGTCTAAACACGGGCTTTATCAGTTTCTCCTCATGTCTGTCTCTGGTCTCTTTGTTCCACCGGCGCTGGTCAGCACAGATGCACCGTGGCACTGCCACACTTCTTTCCTTCCCCCTGTTAGTTCTGTTTTTCAAAGTGACAGCCTCACCTTGCCACTAACTACACACTATCAATGCATGTATTAGTCTACGTGTGATTTTATGCATTTATTCTTTGCCCAAATTCCTCTTTCTCTCCTTTTAAAGTTTAAAGTGCTCTACTTAAACCCGTGTGGACTGATGCCACAGCACTCAGACTGTCAGGCCAAGGTTGATGGACAGAATGATACTTGTAAGTGTGTATGAGTGAGAGTGTGTGTGAGTGCATTGCCAAGAAGATTGGGAGAAAGCAGGGTGAGCCCTGATTGAAGCTCAGAATAACATTAAGCCAAAGCTTTCTTTTCTCTGTCTCCGTCTCCTTGGCCTTCCTTGGCATTCTGTCACTCAGTGGCTGCCTCATCTGTCTCATCACTTACAGGCCGTCTCCGTATCTTTCTAGACTCTAACTCTGCCTCTATTTCCATCTCACCATAGCCAGCCATTTATTGTGCATTTAAATTGTTGTTTTGTCATTGTAGTTTTCAAAGAAAATCACAAATAGATGATGCATGAATAAAACTGTAGCCGCTATGTGGAGATTATTTGTTTGACTGGATCGTTAAGATGGGCCAAGGGTTCTTTTACGACTATTTTCACTTGCTTTAAAATGACTTAAAAGCAAGTGTTAAAGTAAGTTATTGTCAATAACCTTGATGGCTTGTGTCTGAACATTCATCTACTGAACTTTCTGTTTTTAACTCTCAGGAGTAAATGGACTCGCCGGTGCATCCAACTCACTTGATCAATATATATTCTTTATATCATATTCTATACCCGATATATTTTATTTTGTCCTCTGTTTTTACCATAAACTATTTATCAATGGCTGCAGCTGTCAATTCTCAACCTAAAATAGTCTTAGTCTACTATCATGAAAGACAACAGGCATCCTTTGAGGAATGCCGGGTACAGTTTTTTAAAAGCTTTTTCCAGAATGCAGAATAGCTAACATTCTTGAATGCTACAAAAAGAGACACAAATGACCCATTCCTACACCAGAAATCACAAAAACCATGCACTGTGTCTGTATTCACTTCTGTAGACGCTTGTTTCTTTTATCTTGCTGCAACGTGTCAGAACATTTGTACATATTATTTATACCTTTTGTATTTATGAAAATAATTGTGAAAGAAAAGGTCATTTCTCCCGGACGTACTCCAACTTTCTGACTTCTCTGAGAACAAATAAGTCATTCTGTGTTATCGCTTCTGCATGTTTGCTGAACGGAATGAGGCCAGCAGCACCTCAGACCTCAGCAACACCTTTTATATTTCTCTTGTGCTACAGATGCATCGAGTATGTCACCAGAAATAAATTACAACCGTTTTACCAGTTTTCTTTTTTATTTGTTGACCTGTTTGCAGTAATAACTGCACATTGAGTTTCCAACATGACATGTTTTCTGGATTGTTCTCCATCAGTAGACTGGTTCTGACAATAAGGAAAATGATCAGTTCTGGAAACATCAGACACAATATTTCAGTTTTCTGTGGCTTATTCAATTTACATCTGTTTAATGGCTGCAGGAACCTGTGCAAAAGGACATTGTGGACTTTAGTTTAGTTATTTTTTTCAATATGTAAACAAACAACAAAAAAATACAGCATGAATCATAATGTCAAAAGTTTTCTTTTACATATTCACATGAGTGGGTAGAAGTATAAACGTATCAAGATCACCACTCCTTAACCATTTACATAATCTTACAGTTATAACAAGTATAATCCATACATATAACAACTAAACCCATATTTAACCCATCAATATAGTATCTAAGTTAACTACAGTAGATAAACAATTATTTATTTGACTTAAACAAAACAAAAAAGCTAGCATCAATAACAAAAACACCAACAATAATTTAGTAATAATATTATATCCAGGAATAATCATGTTTATATGAAAATTTGAACTGTTTTATGTTTGGTCATTGTTTAAGTTCAAATTTCAAATTATTCCACAGTTTGGCTCCACTTACTAATTCACAAAAGTTTTTCTAATTGTTCTGAATTTGCATATTTTAAACTGTGATTCTCCTCTTAACTTACAAATGTGCTCCTTAGTCTTAAACAAGTTTTGAATGTTTTCCGGTAATTGTTTATTTTTAGCTTGGTAAAGTATTAGAGCTGTCTGTAGTTGCACTAAGTCAATGAACTTTGTTCATTAAAATTTTACAAATAGTGTATTAGTGCTTTCTAAATATCCCACCTTATGGATTATTATTATTGCTCTTTTTTGTAGTATTGTTAATGCCTGTAGTGTAGTTTTGTAATTGTTGCCCCAGATTTCTGCACAATAACTTGAATATGGTCAGATTAGTGAACGGTAGAGTTCATGTAATGCTTTTTGTTCTATGACCGACTTAACTTTGATTAAGAGGGCAATATTTCTTGAGACTTCACTTTGAACATATCTGATGTGTGGTTTCCAGTTGAGTTGATCAATAATCACACCTAGAAATGTATTTTCATGAACTCTTTCAATATTCACTCCATCTATTTGTATTTGAATTTCTGTATGGATTAACAGTCCCAAATCAACATTATTTTTGTTTTGTTTCGGTTCAAGGACAGCTTATTTTCATCAAAACACATTTTAACTTTGTTCAATTCATCAGTTACATCCTTTGAGTTCCATGTCATCTCCAACACAAAAACATATTTGTATCATCTGCAAATAGTGTGCTTTCATTATCTCAGGTACAATGCATAGATCATGTACATAGATTATAAAGAGTATGGGGCCCAGAACTGACCCCTGAGGAACCCCACAATGTCCAAACATCCAGAACAAACCTCTCCACACTTAAGATACTGCTGTCTGCCTTTCTAATAGCTTGGATCTTGCTTGAACTTTACTAAAGAATACTGTAAGTTTCGTCTCTTGTAGTATTTTTCCAGATTTCTTCTAGTCTCCTTCATCATCTCCTGCTCCAGAATATTAATTTACTTTCAAAATAGCCTGGCTTGTTTTCACAGTGTGTTTGGGCTCACTCTCCATCTGTACTGTTCAGTGGCTGTCAATATGGTTGTATTTGCCTAATCTGAGCAGACTTCAGAGTTCTTATGGCTGCTTCTTTCTTCTGTCACATCATCAGTTTATGCTAGTGACACGGCGTCACCGGAGGGCCAAGAATGATTTGAATTTGTTGGCGAATGAAACATTTCATCCAGTGTTTGTGCTGTTCCTTTCCTGTTGTGCTGGAACCAGCTCTTCATACTTAAACAAGAGAAACTTTTTCAGAAACAGGCAGTTTTTATAGATGCATTTTGTTAAAGTTTAATTTGTGCTTTAGACACATGAATGATTTGCACCTTGTGGAGAGCAATGTTTTTATTGTTGGTAGGTATTTGCTTTGCTCCTGCAGACTGGGAACACTTTGTTTTGTTTGCACTCGAGATTCATTTGACTGCATGTTTTAGATTTACAGTAACAGCCTCCAAATGCAAACCACACACTCAAATCTGACTCTAGACCTTTTATGTGCTTGTTTGATGAAATGATACAGGCATACCTTTTCTAAAGCAGCTCTTAATTCCTAAATCATTCCTCTGCATTCGTAATGAATTCTCTTCAAAAAAACATTGTATATAAACTATATTAACATGTAAATCCTCCCCGTGTTTTGGCATTATAAGAAAATTGATGTATACTGTATACCTTTGTAGAATGTGTGATTGAAACAGATTTTTTGAAATAAAGTATTTTGCTTGTTTTCAATCAACAAATCTATAGCAAAGCAACTCGACTAGCATCAAATTGATTCCACTAACAACTTCCCAAAGCCTGATTACCTGAATTGTCTGTGAAAATTGAATTCCCAGACCCACTCAGTCTGATTGAACCACAGTTCTACGAATCAGCCACATCTTTTAAACTTTCCCCGAGCTCATTACTGTATATGGATCAGTGCCCCAGAAATGGTGAATTCCTCAAAGACCATCTGAACATCTGTCTCTGTTGAGACGTTGATTGTAGCCTGCAAAGAATTGCCCTTTATTCTTGATACATTAAATAAAAAAAACTATACTGCTGTAGTGCATTCTTACAGGTTTTTAGATGTTTAGATGTTAGGGGTTAGGTTAGGGGTAGGACTCTATAAGCACCTTGTAATATGATAAGATTGCAATTCCAAAGGCTGCAGTGCAGTTATAAAACAGTATGGATGCATCTCAGTGCATCTGTAATGCTTCAAACTAAATCGTGAGCATCACATATTTGAGACATAAAACAAACAAAATATTTAAATATATACTGCAGCATGGGAAAATGTACTTTAAATGCTGAGGACAGAGATATAAATATATGTGGCAACAATGGCTGTCAATGTATATAACTTTTACTCTCTTCCTTGAACACTGTTGGCCAACTCTCAGCCCAATAAGAAATCACCTTGGCCCGATTGTTTGAATGGTTTCCATGACTTGGTATTAGGTCATCTAATAGAGGTGGAAATGGTTGTGTCAGTATACTTTTAACATAAGATGATCATGTTTAGTGGCTCCAAAGGATGCAACAAAAGGTATTATCTCAATGGGTTGCAACTAGTTCAAATTTATTTTCTTGCTTTCAGCTTGGAAACTTGTATTGCAGGTCATGCACATTGTTTGTTGCCCACCTCCTCCGCCCACATCATATCCATCTTGACTCGCTTTGTACAAAACTTATTAAATCATTTAAAGATCACTTTTGAAAAGAAGATGGGTAGATTTGTGCCATCTAGTTATTTTAATAGTCTTCTCCCCCATACTGGGTTGTGTGGGAGCTCATGCCTCTCTCCAGCAGTCTTTGTGAGAGAGAGAGAAAGAGAGAGAGAGAAAGAGAGAGAGAGAGAGAGAGAGAGAGAAAGAGAGAAAGAGAGAAAGAGAGAAAGAGAGAAAGAGAGAAAGAGAGAAAGAGAGAGTGTACACCATGGACAGATGGAAGTTCTCCACATGACAACATGGAGACAAGTAAGACAAACAGTTCAGACTCACTCACACCTTGAACATTAGGTTTGTTAGCAACTGTGCTAACCAACCCTGAATTTGAACCAGCGGACCAAATAATTCAATGTTGTTGTTTTTTTCTCCATGTCTGTATAATAGGGCGGCACGGTGGCACAGTTGGTAGAGCTGTTGCCTCTCAGTGAATCCAGCTGGGGGTCTTTCTTGGTGGAGTTACATGTTCTCTCTGTGCAAGTGTGGGTTTTCTCCAGGTACTCCGGTTTCCTCCCACAGAACAAAAACATGTGTTAGGCTGATTGGTAACTCTAAATTGTTTCTGAGTGAGAGAGAGAATGGTTGTTTGTCTCATTTGTCTCCATGTGTCCCTGTGATGGACTGGAGACCTGTCCAGGGTGTCCCCTGCGCCTCAAACTGTGACCACTGGATGTGGGCACCAGTGACCCCCGTGATCCAAAAAGGAAGAAGTGGATAAATGAACGAATGTATGGATGGATGTTTGTATTGTAAAAAAAATCAAATACATAATTACCGGTACTGTATACCCTTGGTTAATGTCAACAATGCACAATGGAATTAACAAATCACCATGATGAATGGTCTTTCCAACATATTTATAAAATAAAAAATCCTGTAAATCAGGTTTTGTAAATACATTTTATATTTTTCACTTGTCTACATCAGTTTCACTTTTTTTTTTGCTCCTGTTTGCATTTCTGTTCTTTCAGCTGATATTCTAAGATACTTGTCTCTCTCCATTTTGCACACTCTCCTTCTAAACCTTACTGTGGATTTAGTCTTAAAATGCTAAATGGATGGGAGTTTGAATATTCATGACCCCTGAAGAAAGGTGCACCCCTCCTTTCATTGAAATCAGTTTTATTCCTGTTTGTTTAATCTCTGCGTGTCTGTGTGTGCTCCCTTGTCAGTTCTGTGTAACTATCTTTTTGTGACTAATGCAGAGGGGGGTGCAGCAGGGAGTCCAATTCTGAACTGCTACCGTAGTCACTTGGAGCTAAATGGACTCCTGTTGTTAACACTTGTGTAGTGTTGCCACTAGACTCGTGTAACAGGGGTCAGACACGGAGCACAACACTTTTCCTCGTGCCTGGTTTCTCTTTTCCTTCCTGCAGCCACTTTCCCAACACTGCTGTCTCTGTTTTTCTCTTTCCTCTGATTTTTCTTTTTCCCCCTTTGCTCCAGTCGGTTCATCTTATGATCTCTTTACATAAAAATTCAAATTTTGCACATGCTCATAACAGTACAGCACACACAGTCAGGGTTAGACAGACAGGTAGATTGACTTTCTGTCCGATGCAGTGAGCTGCAAAACACAGTCGACGCTCCCAGCATGACCCACTGAACGATGGGATTAAACCCATCATCTACGTTGGATTTAGGTATGCACCCCCCCCCCCCACACCCACATACACACACATACACACACACACACACACACACACACACACACACACACACACACACACACACAAACACAGAGAGAGCCAGCTGTCGTCTTCTCCCTTTACACTGAATTTTTAAAACACATATGTAAAATGAATACTGTACACAGGATTTGGCTGCAACAGTCACAATTCATAAACTAGTTATTATGCTTTATCAAAAATGACATGTGATTTAAAAAATAAACTGGAATCAAATCATCAATTAATATAAAAAAATATGTCAAGTCTGCAAGTCAGCTGTAAACCAAACCAAATATAAACTTAGCATTGTCTGAAGGAATGTATATCACCCCTTTAAATCCATGTTAGAGTTTCACACTAAAATCATATTGTGAGAAGAAACTTTGGCATTGTGGACCAATGAGACACTGTGGACCAATGAGACACTGTGGACCAATGAGACACTGTGGACCAATGAGACACTGTGGACCAATGAGACACTGTGGACCAATGAGACACTGTGGACCAATGAGACACTGTGGACCAATGAGACACTGTGGACCAATGAGACACTGTGGACCAATGAGACACTGTGGACCAATGAGACACTGTGGACCAATGAGACACTGTGGACCAATGAGACACTGTGGACCATGGCATCTTATGTTTTAAGCTCTCAGACATTGGTTTCTCAGATCACGCTATTAATTGGTTTTCTAATTGTCATTCAGGCCGAAGGTCAAGTCAAGTCAACTTTATTTGTAGAGCTTATTTAAAACAGAAACTGTTATCAAAGTGCTTGTGTTCAACACAATGGTACTTCGTCCAGTTATTTAACGGTCAATAATGGTGAACCACAAGGCTCAGTCTCAGGACCCATTCTCTTTACAATCAGTGTGTTCAACATACAGTAATGGTACTTCTTCCAGTTATTTAACATATGGTGTATCACAAGCTTCTGTCTTATGACACACTCTCTTTACAATCTACATAAGTATTGTAGGTCAGATCATTCCTGATGCATTTCTATGCCGACGACACAGTTGTTTATTGTCAAGCTAAATCAGTTGCTAAGGTTTTACAGCTTTTACAGTCTGCATTTGCATCATTCAGTCAGACTTCTTCCATCTCAATCTGGTGCTAAATGCTGATTAAATCAAGGGGATGTTGTTTTCAAACAGAAAGTTGGTACCAGCAGTCCTTTTTATCTATGAATCAGAGTCAGAGTCAGAGAGTCTTTATTGTCATTTGCACCGCATGTGGTACATGTGATGAAAACGAGATTATGTACACGGGGTCCCAGTTACATCCAACAACAAATGCAAGAGAAAAACAGTAATAACATCTAGAATTAACTAAGAGAAACATCAACTAGTAATACACTAAGCCCTAATGTAGTGGAAAAACATCATTATAAACAGCAGCACGAACATGAGTCTGTATGAGCAGATGGTCACAGATGAACACAGCAACAAGAAAACAGATCAGCATCAGCATGATGTGATATTTTGCAGTGTTTATTCTTATTATTTATTTATTCATGAGTCTAACAGCCTCAGGGTAGAAGCTGTTCCTCAGTCTAGTGGTTCTACATTTGATGCTCCTCAACCTCCGTCCTGAGGGGAGTGGGGCAAAGAGTGAGTGTGCTGGGTGAGTGAGGTCTTTCATGATGCAGGTGGCTCTTTTCCTGCATCTGGAGGTGTAAATGTCTGTGATGGTGGGGAGACTGACTCCAACATCTTCTGTGCAGCCTTCACCACTCTCTGTAGAGCTTTCCTCTCTGCAACTGTGCAGCCTCCATGCCACACGTTGATGCTGGAGCACAGGATGCTCTCCACTGCACACCTGTAGAAGGAGGTGAGGACTGGGCTGCTCAGACCAGCTCGTCTCAGCCGTCTGAGGAAGTAGAGTCTCTGATGACCTTTCTTGATCAGGCTGGTGGTGTTGTTGCTCCAGCTGAGGTTATCATTCAAGTGTACACCCAAGTATTTGTAGCTGGAGACCACTTCCACTGCAGATCCACCTATTTTCAGTGGGGCATGGGTGTGTTTGTTCCTTCTGAAGTCCACAATCATCTCCTTTGTCTTCTTCACATTCATGTGAAGATTATTCTCTTTGCACCAGCTCTCCAGGTGTTCCACCTCCTGTCTGTAGCTGGACTCATCATTGTTTGTGATGCATCCCACCACCGCTGTATCATCTGCAAACTTAACAATATGACAGCCTGGAAGTGTGGCTGTACAATCATATGTGAGCAGAGTGAACAGAAGAGGGCTCAGCACACATCCTTGAGGAGAGCCAGTGCTGAGGGTTATGGTGGAGGAGGAGAAGTTGTGGATCTTCACGGACTGTGGTCTGTCTGTTAAGAAGTCTAGTACCCAGTTACAAATAGAGGGGCTTAGTCCAAGTGTAGATAGTTTGTCTATCAGAGTTTGGGGGATCATGGTGTTGAAGGCAGATGTGAAGTCCACAAAGAGCAGACGCACGTATGAGTCCTTCTGATCCAGGTGGGTGAGAGCAGTGTGGACCACGGAAGAGATGGCGTCCTCTGTTGATCGGTTCTCGCGGTATGCATATTGATGAGGGTCCTCGTTGATGTTGACGGTTGTCTTGATGTGGGACATGACCAGTTTCTCAAAACATTTAGCGACTATCGGGGTGAGGGCCACTGGTCTATAGTCATTCAGACCAGTCACTGTGGAGCTCTTTGGGACTGGGATGATGGTCGCGGTCTTCAGGCAGGTGGGAACTGACTCCAGTGCAAGTGAGGTGGTGAAGATGTCAGCCAGCACCTCACAGAGCTGGTCCGCACATTCCTTCAGAACTTTCCCTGGGATGTTGTCTGGTCCGGTTGCTTTATGAGGGTTGATCCTTCTGAGACTGCCTCTCACTTCTGCTGCGGTCACTCTGAGATGCTCTTCATCTGGTGATGAGGTATGAATGGTGAATGAATGGTGTTCCCATTGAGTTTGTTGATTCTTATAAATACTTGGGAATCTTGGTCGATGCACATCTCTCTTTTAAACCACATGTCGAAAACTTGTTAAAGACACTGAAATTAAAACTGTGTTTATTTTCAGAAATATATCTTGTCTAACTCTGAATGCTAGGAAACACCTAGCTGCTACTTGCCTTCCAGCCATTGACTATGGTGACATTATCTGTATGAACGCTCCTGCAAGCACCTTGCAGATGTTGGGCGTGAGTCGATCATCTGTCCTGTCTGGTCTACACCTCCCTGTGTTTTTAATCATCCTCATGTGCACAGCTGATCTTCATCCTAATCACCTCAGGTGTTCCTCACTCTTTCTCATTAGTGTCAGTATTTAATCTATGCGTTTTCACTCCTTTGGTCTCCGGGGATTATCCTACCCTTCTCAACGAGTCCATGGTTTGGTCTGCTCTCATTTTTTATTCATAAGTTTTGCCTCCCTGTCAGCATTTTGTTTTGTTTAATACATGTTATCTTTTAAACTGGAGTCCTCCTGCCTCTGTCTGCGCGTGGGTTCAACACTTTAAACTCCAGATCATGTCAGGATGATGTCTACAACGGCACATTAAGATTCATAACTGGTTGTAAATACCATACCCATCACTGCAGCCTGTGTTCACTGTTTCACTGGTCATCATTAACTTCACGTAGGCTCTCACTGGTAAATGTTCATCTTTAAATCAGTCCTTGGTCTGTTGCCTTCGTACAGCTCCTCCTACATGTCACTGCATCAGTGCAGCTACAGCGTGCACTCTCAAGACATCATCCATTACCTGCAGCATCTTCTCAGTGCAGACTGAATTTAGCTTAAGGGCCTTCTCTTACTCTGCTCCTGTAACTTGCAACACCTTGCAAAAAGGTCTGAAGTGACTTTGACCTCTCTTAGGGACTTTAACATTTGATGAGTTCATGGTAAAAATCAATGCATGTTCCAGTTTTTAGTATTTTACCTCGTTTCATAAAGTAGCTTGATTTTATTTTGTTTTATATTACTACAGTACTTTTATACTACCTTATAATGTTTTGCTAGTTTTTTGATACTTTGTTTTAAAAAAAAATGTATTTCTCTCTTTTGTTTTTTTTCTTTTGTTTTCTATTGTTTATTGTTTAAGGAAATTCTACCACTGCTGTTCATCGTTCTTTAGTTTTAGCAGGTCGCTTTCGTAAATGAGCCATGAGGCTCAATAAGATTTACCTTACTAAATAAAGGTTGAATGAATGAACTTTTATTTTAAATGCATTTGATGATGGTTTATTGTTGTGTGTACCTCATCTGTGGTTTTGCTAAAAAATAGGTTTCTCTTGTAAATGTGTCCTCGTGGCTCTATAAATATTGGTTAAATGAATTATAACTGTTTGGGTCAAACTTTTAATATAATGTATTTGTTCCGATGGTAAATTGCAATCTATCATGCCCAGAGCAGGTGTCATGGATCACTCTACTACTACTACATCACATTTTAACTCAATGTCTTTAATATTTTCTGAGTTATAGACTTTTTTTGTTGGCTAATGTTGATCAGCATTGGGCTAACCATCTTGAATTGGACTCGTCTGAGTCTGACCATGTTATAAACAAAACATATAAATATTCTAAACTCATATCCTGGAAACACATTTGTAATTCATGATATTCCTGATGTATTTATTTTTGGTAATTAAATATTTAATACATTTCCCCATGTACATGATTCAGGTTTGACATAAAACAAGCTTTATTAACATATATTTCAGACATATCCCCGTCTTTATAGTTGTAATTGGGGTGCAGCACATGCAAATGGTTATTTTTTGCAAGATATACATGAATGTGAGGTCATTAAATTTATATTTCAGCATTTCATGTGATAATATGATATATGCCTTGGAAACATCCTGTATGTGTGATCTTGTGATAAATATGTGTGTGTGGCCAT
>JBBPBX010033345.1:22872-33317 GCA_038048925.1 Garcialebias charrua
CTTACTGCATATGCCACTTTGCCTCTATACCAACATCAACTACCTCATACATATACTGTGTACATTAACTCATATGCTGCTTTGCCACTCTTTGCAAATGTCAATGCTAGAACCTTCAGTTTATTTTATAGATATACTTTTTATACTTTTTATACTACTATGCAAAAACTCAGGACAGTATTACACTTTTATTATTTCATTTTATGCTTATGTTTATTAAATGTTTTAGTGTTTTAGTGTTTAGATGGTTACTGTTGCACCGAGGGACTGAGAGAAACACAATTTCAATCCTGTGTATGTCCTGTACATATTGCAGTTCTGACAATAAAGTTGACTTTGACTTTTGACTTTATTTTATAGATATACTTTTTATACTTTTTTATACTACTATGAAAAAACTCAGGACAGTATTACACTTTTTTTATTTCATTTTATGCTTATGTTCATTAAATGTTTAGTGTTTTAGTGTTGGTGTAAATTTTCATACTTTTATACTACTATGCAAAAACTCAGGACAGTGTTACACTTTTACTATTTTATGCTTATGTTTATTAAATGTTTCAGTGTTTTAGTGTTTAAATGGTTACTGTTGCACCGAGGGACTGAGAGAAACGCAATTTCAATCCTGTGTATGTCCTGTACATATTGCAGTTCTGACAATAAAGTTGACTTTGACTTTTGACTTTATTTTATAGATATACTTTTTATACTTTTTATACTACTATGAAAAAACTCAGGACAGTATTACACTTTTATTATTTCATTTTATGCTTATGTTCATTAAATGTTTTGTGTTTTAGTGTTGGTGTAAATTTTCATACTTTTATACTACTATGCAAAAACTCAGGACAGTGTTACACTTTTACTATTTTATGCTTATGTTTATTAAATGTTTCAGTGTTTTAGTGTTTAAATGGTTACTGTTGCACTGAGGGACTGAGAGAAACGCAATTTCAATCCTGTGTATGTCCTATACATATTGCAGTTCTGACAATAAAGTTGACTTTGACTTTATTTTATATTTTTGCCTTTTTATGGGGTGTAACTGGGACCTTGAGTACATAAATTCGTTCCACCTCATGTACCACATGTGATGTGAATGACAATAAAGTCTCCTTGAACCTTGAATGTTTTTTAGTTTATGATTCAGTTCTAGAATTGTGCCGCTCAAGGTGTTTCATTCCGGCATACTGCTTTTGCAAACTTTATTTTCTCTTTTTTTCTGGATGTAAATGGCTTTTTTGGACGATTACTTCCTCTTGTATTGGATGCTTTGCAGCTGGAAGGATTTTTTACTGAAACCTTTTTACTTTTGGACATTTCTAATGAAGCGTAACCATGACAACAAGGTGGTTTTACAACCGGGAGCAGTTAATCTTCATCTCAAAGTTCCAATATGATGTCAAATACAGCACCAAATGAGTTGTAAATGAGGCACCATGGATGTATCTCCGTCTACCTGATGGAGGTGCTCGAGTGACTGACTGCTGAGATCCTGGAGCTGGCAGGAAACGTGGCTCATGACAACAAGAAGACCAGGGTCATTCCCTGACACCTGCAGCTGGCGGTCTGCAATGATGAGGAGCTCAACAAGCTGCTGAGAGGAGTGGCCATCACTCAGGAAGGTGTTCTCCCCAACATCCAGGTGGCCCTGCTGCCCAGGAGGACCGAGAGGCCCGATGGGTCCGGGTGGACTGATCGGCATCTGCAGCCAGTTTCTTCAGATCCGCTCGGGACGGACTGCTGTGGGAGATCCTCACAGCCATCAGCTTCTACAACAACTTTTAATGAAACCAGGATGATGAGCTACAACATTTAACTTCTCTTTGGGATTCATAAAGTATTTTTGACTTGAATGAATTGAATTGTAATACTTTGGGCGTGATTGTATATTTAGAATTTAGTTTTAGCAGTGATATTATTAGCATAGCTTGGCATATACTGTAGTGTTTTTCTTTTTCTACAAGTACCGGTGATCAAAAGATTAGTCAACAGTGGTGTTTATACTTTTACAACTCGGTACATCAGGCTAAATAACAGGCTGCCATTCAGGCTCATTCATACTTTGTTAATTTTTTTTAAACTGATATTTTATGCTGTGTCAGAACCTCCTGTCCACTTACCGTATTTTTCGGACTATAGGTCGCACCCAAGTATAGGTCGCATTGTCCAATTATTGCCAAGGAATTGGAAAAATCCATATCACACCTGAATATAGGTCTCACCTACGTCAAAATGTGGACCGTGTTTAGCTCTGCTGCAAATGTCTCTTCCACAGGAGCGCACAGCAAGGCTTTTAAGAAGATTAACACTTAAAAACAATTAATTGTTTGATAAAAAATTATAGCAAATATGTGTCTGAGCTGAACTTTTCTTTAATAAATGAATAATTTTAGCAGGATAAACACCTAAAAAAATATATTTGTTAGCTGACATTATTGTAAGAGTGTGTCTCAGTTTAATTTTTGTTAATAAATGATTACAAATCAGCTTATTTTATAAAAAGCCATATATAGGTCGCACCTGACTATAGGTCTCAGGCCATGAAAAAATGATAAAAAGCCGCAACCTATAGTCCGGAAAATACGATACAAAGATTTGGGAGAGAAAAACTGATCTTTTTAAAAGGGCATGCAAAGGTGAAACTTTTTTAACATTTCATTTCTGGTAAATCTTTGAGGACAGGAAATATGAACGTTTTGAGAAACAAAAAGGAGTTAGCTCAGTTGGTAGAGCTGCTGCCTCTCAACAGGACGATTGCCGGATCAAATTCCGGCCGAGGACCTTTCTGGATGGAGGTTGCATATGTGGGTTTTCTCCGGGTACTCCAGTTTCCCACCAAAAACATGCATGTTAGGCTGATTGGTAACTAAATTGTCTCAAGGTGTGAGTGAGAGAGTGAATGATTGTTTGTCTCATTTGTCTCTATGTGTTCCTGTGATGGACTGGAGATGTGTTCAGGGTGTCCCCCTCCTCTCACACAGTGATGGCTGGATATGGACACCAGTGACCGAAAAAGGAAGAAGTGGATAAAGATAATGGATGGATGGATGTTCTCACTACCTTCAAGGGGAGCATGAACATTTCAACTTTTATGCAACAATGTCTGGATAGAGAACAAAACAAAAAAAAGGAAAAAAAAAACTGCATTTGCGATATATATGTAAAAAGTTTGTAGGCTCAATCATCCAGATCGATAACAAAAAATGTTAATTTCACCTGGACCAGTTTCTTTAAGGGAGAAATGTTTCATCTTCCATCAGGAAGACCATCAGTCTGCAGCCTGCTGTCCACATCTGTCCCATAAGTAGCCTTCATGTCTGTGTTTCAAGAAAACCCCTGTTATGTTCTCAGTTTTTAGAGCTTATTTAACTATTGTAATGAAAATCCTATTAACATGCAGTATTTTGCGTTGCAGTCAAATGAGAGAGCCTTTCTCCCCATCCTATCCTTATGTGAAGTGTCAGTGATACAGTGGAAGAGAACCCAAACTAAAGTGGTTAGTGACAGAGTTTTCATCAAACCCACATACACACATCTTTGTTGTTATCTTGGGATTTCTCATGTGGGAAATCAAAAAGAGGATGGATAGAAGAGGACTTAAAGATAGGCACCTGCATATTCAATCAACTGATCAATCAGGTTTACCACATTGTGGAAGACTACACAGGCAAATGGTTTAGTTATAAGATTATTTTGTTATCTCATGTCCAAAGCAAAGAAGAGGAATTTGAAATACTCTGCATCCACTGGTCCACATTGTGAGCATGACAACATGAAAAATAGTTGATGTACTGACTTCCATGTGGCTGCATCTGTCTGTCTGTCTGTCTGTCTGTTTGTCTGTCTGGCCTGGTCCGTCTGTCCGTCTATATGTATAAGTATGTGTGTACCACATACAGTATATATAACGAAAGGTGGGCGCCAGACCGCTTGGGAGCGCTAAAGCGCTAATCCGCTTATAGCGGACCTAAACAATTTGTCAGCGTTACAGCGGATTGACTAACTTTTATAATTCATAAGCGGATTTGCGCTATTTTTATTTAAAATGCAGTACCGCTAATAACTAATTATCTATCAGTAAAAACGAAAAAACTTATTTACGAGCTCTTAAATCAACCGGACGACTGCTAACAGACCATATCCTGTCAGCGCCGGATGTGGTCCGTGACAAAAAAGCGTCCCCCTCAGTCTCTTGGCTAGAGAGAGCGCTCTCTCTATAGCAGTTAGCAGCCAGTGTGTTACTCTGCAGCCTTATTGCTTGTTTTCGAAGAGTCAGACGAAGAGTTTTTAACATGGAGGGTGAACTTATGGATGTTTCTCAGCGGCCTACGCGACGCGTCAGCGCCTCATTTGCCCTCTTCAAAATGGCGACGGCCACAGAAGCAAAGGACTTTACAACAAAACACGGTAAAAACAATTATTTCTTTGCTGAGAAAAAATATATTTCTTAGCTGACTTTATAGCACAAGGTTTTTCTGAGCTTAACCGGTTCACGAAATGGTCAAATCTGCTGGATTAAAAAAAGTAGTTCGCCATTTGCCCTGTTCAAAATGGCGGCCGCGACGGCCACAGAAGCGTAGGACTTTACAACAAAACACGGTAAAAAACAATTATTTCTNAGAGTCAGAGTCAGAGAGTCAGAGTCAGAGAGTCTTTATTGTCATTTGCACCGCATGTGGTACATGAGATGAAAACGAGATTATGTACACGAGGTCCCAGTTACATCCAACAACAATGAAAGAGAAAAACAGTAATAACATCTAGAACTAACTAAGAAAAACATCAACTAGTAATACACTAAGCCTAATATAGTGGGAATAAACAGCAGCACGAACATGAGTTTGTATGAGCAGATGGTCACAGATGACGGTGGATTTTGCCAAGAGAATGGAAATGGCTATAGTCAATACCTATTTCCAAAAGAGGGAGGAACATAGAGTGACCTATAAGAGTGGAGGAAGGAGTACACAGGTCGATTACATTCTGTGTAGAAGAGGAAACCTGAGAGAGATTGGAGACTGTAAGGTTGTAGCAGGGGAGAGCGTGGCCAGACAGCATCGGATGGTTGTGTGTAGAATGACTGTTGTTGCGAAGAAGAGAAAAAGAGTAAAATCAGAGAAGAAGACCAAATGGTGGAAGCTAAAGAAGGAAGAATGTTGTGAGAAATTCAGAGACAAGCTGTTAAAGGCTCTGGGTGGTAAGAAAGAGCTTCCAAATGACTGGGCTACTACAGCAACAGTAATTAGAGAGACAGGTAGGAAGGCACTTGGTTTGTGGACAGATGTGCTGTAGGAGTGACAGATAGCTTCAAAGTGGAGTTGGGATTGCATCATCTGCTTTGAGCCTCCCACTTTTTATTTTGCTCTGGTGATGGACTGACAAACAGATGAGGTCAGGCAGGAATCCCCATGGACTATGATGTTTGCAGATGATGTGATCAGTGGTGAGAACAGGAAACAGGTGGGAGAGAACTTGGAGAGGTGCAAGTATGCACTTGACAGAAGAGGAATGAAAGTCAGCCGTAGTAAGGCAGAGTACCTGTGTGTGAATGAGAGGGAGGCTGGTTGAACAGTGAAGTTACAAGGAGCAGAGGTCACAAAGGAGCAGGACTTCAAGTACTTGGGGTCCACTGTCCAGGAAAATGGGGAGTGTGATAAAGAGGTGACAAAGAGAGTTTAGGCAGGATGGAGTGGTTGGAGAAAAGTTTCAGGAGTGATTTGTGACAAAAAGATGTAGGTCAAAGGAAAAGTTTACAAGACAGTGGTGAGAACAGCTATGCTGTCTGGAGACAGAGACATGGACAAAACAACAAACAAACAGGAGAAAGAACTGGAAGTAGCAGAAATGAAGATGCTGAGGTTCTCCTTAGGAGTGACAAGGATGGATAAGATTAGGAATGAGATCATCAGAGGTACAGCACATGTTGAACAACTGGGAGATAAAGTTAGAGAGGCCAGACTGAGATGGTTTGGACATGTCCAGAGGAGGGACAGTGGGTATATTGGTAGAAGGATGTTAGAAATGCAGCTGCCAGGAAAAAGACAAAGAGGAGGTATATGGATGCAGTTAGAGAGGACATGGAGGTAGTTGGAGTGAGGACAGAGGATGCAGAGGACAGAGATGGAGGATGACTCGCTGTGGAGACCCCTGAAGAGGGAAAAGCCGAAAGAAGAAGAAAAAGAAAAAGTATTTTTTATATTTAACACTAGAAAGTCAGTTGGTTGTTTTAAAACAGTGAGTTTTTTTTAAATGGATATTAAAGATCATTATGGACATACTTCACCATGAACAGCATGTAGGCTGTTCTTTTGCCTTTAAAAGGCAGTTTTTTGTTTGTTTGTTTGTTTGTTTGTTTGTTTGTTTGTTTGTATAACTGTTATGTTGTGGAACTTTGGTGTGATACATATTAGAAATAAGATTTGTGTGCTAAAAAGAACAATATATTTCTTCTTTTCCTATCAGCTCTACATGTCACACACAAGGTCAGACTAAGGTAGGATGTATCCACTTGTTGACATGCTAACACTTGTAGCTTGCAGCAAACCTTTTATTTTAAAACAGCCTGACTGTAAATAAAATATGGTCACTAAAAATAGAAAAAAAGTACAAAACATCTGTAATCCCTCGTTTTAAGTGATTACATTTAGTGGTTTTAACATGATCACAACTTTTTAACATGTTGGTATACAAGCCAGTAACCGACCCCTTATTAAAACTTTATTCTTTCTGCTTCTAAACCAAGATCAGATCTGACTTTTTGTCATTGGCAGCAGGTTTCGCCTGCTTGACTGATACAAATTAAATGTAATGAAAAAATTAAAATGATTTTTGATTTTGCTGTATGGACCTCCAGGTGTAATAAGCTCCCTAATCTGCAGCTCTGACTGCCAATCCAATCCCTGGGTTGGTTGTCAAGCCTTTGGTGGACTAATGAATGGAGTGGGCAAGGAAAGAACACAATGTAGCTTGGAGAGTGTGAGCTGGTGTTAAGAGGCATGGTGAAAAGAGACAAAATGTTCAAATGTGAGAGTGTTAAGTCCTCTGCTCTGAAAATGGAACCATTTCAGCCATTAATCATTGATTGACAGGAGATGATAAATCACGTTCTTGCTGATGCATTTTGCCCCATTTTGCTTTGGTCAAAAAAAAAAATTGTCCATTAATGCATTAATAATTGTATCACGTTTTTGATCAAAATGTGGTTTTGTGTTGCATGGAGGCTGTCTCATAATTTGCAGTAGATATATTTGAGTGAATAATACATATCATATTAAAATCTACAATATTAAAGGTAGCAATATTTGCAAAGCCCATTTTGTACCTCAGAAAGTGTTCTGCAGATGAAAAAACAATTATCTCATTGTCCAGATGCATTTTTTTTAACACAAGACAAAATATGACAAAGATATTCAATATATATGCTTATAATAATTTATTTACTTTTTTTCTGTTCATGGTTTTATGTATCAGGAGCTAATCAAGCTGATCTGACTACAAACAGATTTCACCATGATGACAAAGAAAAAAATACTAAGGTCACTCTTTTTGCTGGTTCCACATGATTCCAGAGGTTCAATATCAGACAGAAGTTGCTAATCAACAATGCTAAGGTGGGAAGACATCAGCAATGATTTTACATTGACAATGTTGCTCCTCATCAATCTGGAAATGGTTAAAGTTTCAAAGTCCATCATTCTACAGAGAATTTTTTTTTCTTCCAGAAGTGGAAAACATTAAGAGAGCTAACAATCTTCCTAGGAGTGGGTGTCTCAGCAAATTCACCCAGAAGGTCAGACCATACATTGCTTAGAGAAATGAGCACCAGCTCAGACTCTACAGGCCTCAGCTAGGAAGTTAAAGGTTAAAGGTCATGACAGGACAACAAGAAAATTACTGACCAAGTACAGCTTGTTTGAAAGGGCAGCAGAAGAAAGACGTCAAATGTTAGATCTTCTGTATGACAGCTGAAAAGTACAAACTATAAATGTAAACATACTGCATGTATACACTATATGAAGTGTATATACTGTATATATATTATAGGTCAAAAATGGTTCTGAAGAATTGTGTCCTCAAGGTGTTGTGTACGTTTACTCATGATTTGACTTTAGCTTTGCAGGACCACAGTGTACTGGAACACATACATTGTCATATCCAAACCATTCGAAGTAAACATAAACAACATATGAGATTATTGCCAGGATGTGATGCTGAAACAAAGCGTACAACAATCATGGTGATGCTTTAACAAACAAGAGTAGATTTAAATATTCACATGTAGCAGTAAAATGTATATAAAATGTTTTTGTTAAAGTATAATCGTTTAAACTTGAAAAACATAACCTCTTTTGTTCTGTATGTGTTTATATTATAAAGTACATTTATTGTGCAAAAACCTTCTGAATCTTGTTTCTAAGCTGTAAACTCTGCAGATACTGTGTCCCACAGCCTGTCAAAAAAAATATTGTTTGTCTCGCATTAATAGCTCACAATGAGCAAAGAATATGGGAGGATACACAAACAATGCCAAGTGCAAGCTGCCAATGTTTTACTGCTAATTAGAGGGCAAATAGTCAGCGCACTTTTCACACACATTATGCTTCTGTCAGGACTTAGCCCTTCTCGCAAACACAACACATGACTCAAAGGTTCCAAATCAAAAGATGTTTATGCGCTGTCATAGAATTAGAAAAAAGCCGATGGGACATACAAAAAAACATCTAAAAACAATACACAGAAAAACAATTCCAGCAGTACTGCTTTTCTACTGCAGAGAACCACTATAAAGAACAATTTTAAAAAGCTTAAGGTCTCACTATAAGGGATACAATCCAAATTCTATAAAAGTTAGAATGTGACGGTTTGCAAATCTTGTAAGTCCTTATCCTAGTCACAAAGAAACCCATTAAACTAACCATCCATCCATCCGTCATCCATCCATCTGTCATCCATCCATCCATCCATCCATCATCTTTACCCACTTCTTCCTTTTTCTTCCCCTTTTATAGATGGCCTCCCTTCTCACATTACAGCCATCCTCTTCACACCATTATTTTTTTTTTCTTTTTTTTTCTTAGGAAAGAAAGAAAGGACAGACAGAAAGTAAGACTACAAAACATAACAATTATCCACAAAAAGAGCACAAGGCAAACACACCCGACCGCCGTCTGCAATCCTGCAAAGTACATAAAGAACACAGCAACAAAACACATATGCATAAAAGACCCATAACATTCATGACTTTGCAGTAGATTTCTATAAATATATATATATATATATATACTATATATATATATATATATATATATATATATATATATATATATATACCTATATCTACAAATATATACATACATACATATACATTCATATGCAGTCATATACCCATCTACATATCTACATATGATATATACACTTACATCCCCGCATCCATTTGTGTGTGGTTGTGAGCATGCATAAGTGAATAAGGCTTCTCTAATGGAACATTCAGTAGCGACCGTGAAGCATCAGAGATCCGCCCCCCAAGGCCCGAGGCAAATGTAAGGGGGACCAGAGCCCAAGACCCCAAGAGAGGTGGCAGCTCCACCAACTGCACCACCGTGCTGCAACATAGTAAACAAATATTAAATCTTTGATGAATTACTATTTAAAAAAAGGTAATTTTGACTTATATGGCAGAAACAAATCTTAACATGGACAAGTGGCAACAAAAGGCTCTTAATGTAAGTGGTATGAATAAGAAACAGCTGGAGCTGTCTGTAATTAAGTATTTTTTACTGACTACAGGTCTGTCTGTTTTTTTTTTTTTTTTAAGAGAATTTTAGCGAGGCGGAATATTTTAGAAGTAAAGATTGGCAGAGATTTACCAGTCTGCTAACAATCTTTGTACAAAAACTATGGAACAATTTCAAAACTGCGTTCCTTTGTGAAAATTTGTGAAAACTTTGAATATTTCAAGATTTAAGAATCAAGAAAAGATTGAAGAATTTCATGATTTCAAGAGGAATAAATCTCTGATCTCAAAAGACAAGGCAGAAAGTTGAAAAGATAAGATAAGATAGAACTTTATTGATCCTGCAGGAAACTGTTGTGCCAGAGTTTCAATACAAAGGAACATACGCAAGGAATGACATAATGATATAGATGGCCATGGTTTTTGGGTGGATAAAACAGGTCTGGTTCTGTTCACTGATCGTGGTCTCAGGAACACTTCCACACATCATTGTATGTGAACACAGTTCATCCACTAATGGTGCTTAAAGCTCTATCAGGCAAAGAAGAAGCCAGATGTGAACACCATCCAGAACTGTTGCTGTCATTTCCCGACCAAAGCCAATTTAAAACATATCAAGCAAAGCGGAGAACTGTTCTACGGTCAGACAGATCCAATTCAGATTTTTTTTTTTAACCACCTACACCATGTCTTCCATATTAAAGAGGAG
>JBBPBX010033347.1:0-33315 GCA_038048925.1 Garcialebias charrua
ACCCAAGAGGTGTTCTCAAAATGGTTTACCAAACATTTCGTCAAGGACGTACAGTGCTACTGCAGACGACAGCGCATTCGCTTTAACATCCTGTTGTTGTTGGACAATGCACCGGGTCACCCCGCAAATCTGACTGACCTCAACCAAAATGTGAGGGTGGTGTACCTGCCACCCAATACCACCAGTCTCATCCAGCCAATGGACCAGGGGGTGATATCGACCTTCAAGGCCTACTACCTTCAGAGGGTCATCCGCAGTGCTTTGTTGGAAACAGACGACTCTCCAGAGTTCACGTTAAAGGACTTCTGGAAGAAGTACAACCTGCGCCATGCTCTGCGTCACATTGATGAGTCCTGGCATCAGGTGAGGGAGAGCACACTGAACGGAGTGTGGAAAAAGCTCTGTCCACAGTTTTTTGATCCCTCACTTGAGCCCGTGGACTCAATCAGCAGTGTGATTGAGAGTGTGGTGGAGATGAGTAGGAGGATGAACTTGGAGATTGAGGCTGAAGATGTTCGGGAGTTGCTGGCTGAAGAAGGCGAGGAGCTTACGACTGCGGACCTGCAGCAGCTGGATAGGCAGCCGGTAGAGGAGGAGCAGCAAGAAGAAAGGCCAACCGCTCCGGCCAAGGTCTTCACGAGGCAGGTCTTGGCCAAGATCTTTAAGGAGCAGCAGCACGTCTTGGACCAGTTGGAGGCACTGGACGAGGATGGGGAGAGGTTCGCCAGGGCCTCCCGAGCTGTCCGTGACGGTCTGGCTTGTTACCGGCAGATCCTAGAGGATAAAAAACAGGAGGCCGCGCAGAGCAGCATGCTGCAGTTTATTACGAGGGGCACTGCAGCAACTCTAGGATCTGCTGGAGCAGCAGAAGCAGCAGAGGAAATGCCATCCACCTCTGCTGCTGCACAGCTATCCACCTCTGCTGCTGCAAGCCAGCCGTCAATAGACATCTCCAGCTCCAGATCCAGCTCACCCTCTCCCCAGTAAACATCCCTCCGTCCTTCCCCTGTACCTGTCCCCAAAGGTAAAGAAATGTTGCATTTACATTTTGATTTTCTGTTTTATTTTATGTTACTTCATCTGTTAACCCACCTGTCTCTGTTCATGTCCACAGACGTCTGCTGCTCCTGCTCCTCCTCCTCCTCCTCCTCCTCTCCACTCCAGTCATTCAGCCAGCCAGCCTCTGCACCCCTCCACAAAGGTAATGAAAACTTGCTTTTACTTTTTGATTTTGTGTTTTGTTTTTATGTTACTTCATCTGTTAACCCACCTGTCTGTGTTCATGTCCACAGACGTCTCCTCCTCTCCAGCCAGCCTCTGCAACACCTACCTTCACTGACCTCCTGCTCATCTCCCACTAACCTGCACAGCTTCATCATCCAGGTACCGTACAGTACATAATGAAATGTGAATTTAATTTTGCTTTTCTGTTTAGTTTCATGCTACATTTCATCATCCACCTGTGTCTTGTCATGTCCACAGCATCCCTCCAAAGCATTGTGGAAAGGCCGCCCCCTGGTCCAAACATCAGCACACAAACATCACAGTAAGGACAAGTTGTTTTTGGATGTGTTTAATTTATCTGTAAGCACAACACCTTGCTGTCTGTGTGGTTTCATATGTTTCATTACAGTACATAATGTTAACTTACAAATTTCTGTTTTCTAACAGTGACACCTGCTGCGTTCCCTCCTCTCCTGGGTGTACTGGCATCACACTGACTGAGGGATTAACCCTCCTGGGTGTACTGGCATCACACTGACTGAGGGATTAACCCTCCTGGGTGTACTGGCATCACACTGACTGAGGGATTAACCCTCCTGGGTGTACTGGCATCACACTGACTGAGGGGATTAACCCTCGTGGGTGCAATGAAATCACACTGACTGAGGGGATGCTCCATGCCTCCTCCATGCCTCCTCCATGCCTCCTCCATGCCTCCTCCCATGTCAGACACCTGGACGCCTGTCTGACCACAGTCTGAACACCCGTGCGCTGCCTCCTCTCCTCCACATGAACGTGAGGCCTTTTCACAACTTGTGCATGTGTGTGTGTGGGGGGTCATCTCTCTGTGTGTAATGTTCACTTCAACATGTGTGTTGTTTGTGTTCACAGACAGACCAGCTCTCCTGCCTCCAGTGGCATCACTGACCCATGTCAGACACCTGGACGCCTGTCTGACCATGCATACCTTCTGCATCCTCGCATCAGGACCAAACACTTGAACTGAACTCACATCTTACCTCTGAATGATGCTGCTTGTTCCTGCATCATCCTGCATCCTCCAGCATCCTCCATCACATCAGGACCTCACACCTGCCCTGAACTCATATCTTACGTCGGCTTCTCTGAACTCACATGTTCACATTGATGGTTGCACTGCTGCATAAGCAGTCCCATCTGATCCAGGTTTGAACAGCAACTTTTGACAACCAAAGAGACTACCTTCACTTCAATCAAAGTAAGGGAACTTTCTTTTTTATGCTGTTTCTGTGCTGGCTGGTTCTACCTTTCTAAAGTTCATGGAGTGGACACTACAGTATGGCACTGTTGTTTTTTTAAACATGATGCTTGCTACATCTTTCTGGAGGATGTCACTTGTTTCTGATGTTTGTTTGCAACATGATGCTGATGGATGTCATGTGTTCATGATGGGTGTGACTTGATTCTGATGGATTTGGCTTGTTCATGGTGGGTGTGAGTTGTTCCAGATGCATTTGACCGGTTTCTGATGGATGTGACACATGGTGTCACATGATGTCATATGGGTGTGACTTGGTTACAGTATTCAATGAAAGTACTGTACAGTACTGTACGTACTGTACAGTACAGTAGTGCTGGGCAGAAAAGCACTTTTGTACAGTAAAAACTGTACAGGTATGTGTTTATAGATGAATGTGTGGTGTAATGTGCTAGCTAACTGCTTGTAAATAAAGTGTTGTGCATGTTTAAGGATCAGTATGTACGCTTCTTCAGTGTCATGTTGATAAACGGGTGCTTGGCGTCTCGTTAGCGCCCTTTTTCCGATTTGCGAGCGATGTTCCGGTTTAACGAGAGCCACGTGGGTTTGTTCCAATTTGCGAGCGATATTCCGGTTTTACGAGAGCCACGTGGTTTGTTCTAATTTTGCGAGCGATGTTCCGGTTTTACGAGAGCCGCGTGGTTTGTTCCAATTTGCGAGCGATGTTCCGTTTTTACGAGAGCCACGTGGTTTGTTCTAATTTGCGAGCGATGTTCCGGTTTTACGAGAGCCACGTGGGGTTTTCCGATTTGCGAGCGATGTTCCGGTTTAACGAGAGCCACGTGCGGCCGTTCCAAGTTACGAATTTTCGCTTTACGAGCGCCTCGGAGGAACAGAACTCGCTCGTAAGTCGGGGACTACCTGTAACTGTGCATGAACTGTTATAGATGGCCGCACTCAGACCGACTGCAGCTTCACGGGCTCCTTGTTCATCCCTAGCTTTTAGTAATTTTAATAGTGTTTTTGTACCTGACTCTGCACGTTTTTTGCGGGCGAATTATAGCCGAACTGAACTGATAAGAATCGGAACGGATTTACCACAGGGCACAACTGAAATCAGCAACAAACTCAAATCAGAGCTCGGCAGAATGGGGCTTTTAAGGACATCTTTCTGGAAGCAGATGCGCTCCGGTTCACGCTCCAGGGGAAAGAAAAGAAAACAGTGCTCCCGAGGTCAGAAGCGGGGCTGCCGAGCAGGAATTATGGTAAGACTAAAGGAAGATGCTAAAACCGGGAGACCCCTGATGCCGGCTCTTTTTCTGTCCAACGTCCGCTTGCTGGATAACAAAATGGATCTGCTTCGTCTGAGAGTGACAACGTCTGAGGAAATGAGGAGGTGTTCTGTGCTCTGCCTCACGGAAACGTGGATCTCTAAGGATACACCGGACTCTGTATATGAGCTGGATGACACTCTTTTTCAGAACGGACCGGTGCACCGAGACTACGGGGAAAACACGAGGCGGCGGTGTTTGTGTTTACGTGCACAAGGATTGGTGCTCAAACTGTGCTGTTATTAAAAGCCTCTGCTCAGTTGCTGTGGAGCTTATCACAATAAGGTGTCGACCCCACTACCTCCCCTTGAGTTCTCAGTGATCCTTATCACAGTTATTTACATAGCCCCTGATGCTAATGCTAATGTCGCCCTGGAAGAAATTCATTACTTACTCAGCTCGCTGCAGTGTAAATATCCAGAGGCGCTCTGCATTGTTTTAGGTGACTTCAATCACGTGAATTTAAAGGTCTCCCTCCCAACTTCAATCAGCACGTTTCCATAGCAACAAGAGGAAATAAAACGCTTGACCAACGTCTACACAAATGTGAAAGGGGCGTACACAGCGAAGCCACGCCCACCGCTCGGGGCTTCTGACCACTCCTCTTTGCTCTTGGTCCCAGCACAGCTTCCCCCACTCAGACGCTCTAAGCCGGAACAAAGAGAGATAAAAGTTTGGCTCCAAGATAGCACCCCCATGCTGAGAGACTGTTTTGGAAATACGAACTGGTCTGTTTTCAGAGAGGCAGCAGCTGATGGAAACTCAGTGAACCTAGACTTATATGCTTCATCAGTGTTGGGTTATATTAGCACATGCTATGAAAACGTATCCATAAAAAAATATGTTAAATCTTACCCCAACACAAAACCCTGGTTAAATAAAGAGGTTTGCACCCTGCTGGCAGCCAGGAACACTGCCTTCAAGTCTGGAGACACAGAGGAGCTGAGAAAGAGCAGGAAAGAGCTGGTTGCTGGCATTAAGAAGGCCAAGGCCACATATGCACAGAGAATCGAGGGACAGTTCACCTCACAAGACCCACGGAGCATGTGGAAGGGCATCAAATGCATAACAGATTACAAGGGTAAGAGCAAACAATGCCCCAAAGACCCATCTCTGCCTGATGCCCTCAATAAGTTTTATGCACGTTTTGAAGACCCAAACAGACCAGCCAGCACCAGGATCATCTCACCACCAGATGAAGAGCATCTCAGCGTGACCGCAGCAGAAGTGAGAGGCAGTCTCAGAAGGATCAACCCTCATAAAGCAACCGGACCGGACAACATCCCGGGGAAAGTTCTGAAGGAATGTGCGGACCAGCTCTGTGAGGTGCTGGCTGACATCTTCACCACCTCACTTGCACTGGAGTCAGTTCCCACCTGCCTGAAGACCGCCACCATCATCCCAGTTCCAAAGAGCTCCACAGTGACTGGTCTGAATGACTATAGACCGGTGGCCCTCACCCCGATAGTCGCAAAATGTTTTGAGAAACTGGTCATGTCCCACATCAAGACAACCGTCAACATCAACGAGGACCCTCATCAGTATGCATACCGCGAGAACCGATCAACAGAGGACGCCATCTCCTCTGTGGTCCACACTGCTCTCACCCACCTGGATCAGAAGGACTCATACGTCCGTATGCTCTTTGTGGACTTCACATCTGCCTTCAACACCATGATCCCCCAAACTCTGATAGACAAACTATCCACACTTGGACTAAGCCCCTCCGTTTGTAACTGGGTACTAGACTTCTTAACAAACAGACCACAGTCCGTGAAGATCCACAACTTCTCCTCCTCCACCATTACCCTCAGCACTGGCTCTCCTCAAGGATGTGTGCTGAGCCCTCTTCTGTTCACTCTGCTCACATATGATTGTACAGCCACACATCCAGGCTGTCATATTGTTAAGTTTGCAGATGATACAGCGGTGGTGGGATGCATCACAAACAATGATGAGGTCATATTGTTAAGTTTGCAGATGATACAGCGGTGGTGGGATGCATCACAAACAATGATGAGTCCAGCTACAGACAGGAGGTGGAACACCTGGAGAGCTGGTGCAAAGAGAATAATCTTCACATGAATGTGAAGAAGACAAAGGAGATGATTGTGGACTTCAGAAGGAACAAACACACCCACGCCCCACTGAAAATAGGTGGGTCTGCAGTGGAAGTGGTCTCCAGCTACAAATACTTGGGTGTACACATGAATGATAACCTCAGCTGGAGCAACAACACCACCAGCCTGATCAAGAAAGGTCATCAGAGACTCTACTTCCTCAGACGGCTGAGACGAGCTGGTCTGAGTAGCCCAGTCCTCACCTCCTTCTACAGGTGTGCAGTGGAGAGCATCCTGTGCTCCAGCATCAACGTGTGGCATGGAGGCTGCACAGTTGCAGAAAGAGAAAGCTCTACAGAGAGTGGTGAAGGCTGCACAGAAGTCTGTTGGAGTCAGTCTCCCCACCATCACAGACATTTACACCTCCAGATGCAGGAAAAGAGCCACCTGCATCATGAAAGACCTCACTCACCCAGCACACTCACTCTTTGCCCCACTCCCCTCAGGACGGAGGTTGAGGAGCATCAAATGTAGAACCACTAGACTGAGGAACAGCTTCTACCCTGAGGCTGTTAGACTCATGAATAAATAATCAATACGAATAAACACTGCAAAATATCACATCATGCTGATGCTGATCTGTTTTCTTGTTGCTGTGTTCATTTGTGACCATCTGCTCATACAGACTCGTGTTCGTGCTGCTGTTTATAATGATGTTTTTCTATTACATTAGGGCTTAGTGTATTACTAGTTTATGTTTTTCTTAGTTAATCCTAGATGTTATTACTGTTTTTCTCTTGCATTTGTTGTTGGATGTAACTGGGACCCTGTGTACATAATCTCGTTTTCATCACATGTACCACATGCGGTGCAAATGACAATAAAGACTCTCTGACTCTGACAACTGACTTTACATGTATGTGAATGTTTCTGTTGCCCTGAGACAACTTCTCTGGTGATTTGGCATTATATAAACAAACTGAACTGAAGAGTGAACAACTTGCACAGTTTTCCTGCTTGCAACTGGAAGATGGTTGAGTTGAAAGTGAAGTCATTCCCAAATCTGCAGTTTGAGTCCTGAGTTGCATTAGATTTGTAGTTAATTGTCCCTAATTCACTGAGAGAGGAGACAGGCAGGAAGGAGACCAGAGGACGTACTGCACATGCACGGAGACAGATGATGAGGAATGCATTTTGAATGCTAGCATCACACCGAACAGGAGAATATGAGTCCTTGTTCTAAAATAACTCCAGCTTTAATCCAAAAACTTTTTAAGTCTTTAAAGATAAGTGTTCAGCTCACCTTTTACCCTCAGGTGATGGGGGTGAAAGTTTGACCCCTAATAAACACTCTGGTCTTCACCTCAGGAACTAGTTGAGTGCTGTGAGGGTTCTCTGGTTGTAGTCACATTTGTGGTCCTGTCAGTCAATGCACATTTGCTTTCTTGCGTTTGGGTTTAGGTGCATTTACACATGGACACACATGCTAAAACTGCTTGTTGTGCATTCATATTGATTCTTTTCCTTTTCATTCCTCATTGGATCAATACATGTTCAGGACAATACATCTAAACACACAGTCCAAAATCAGGGAACCAGTCCTTTGATGTCTTTTTTGCACTTCCCTTTTCAAGAGAAAAATCACTACAATTGGTTTCTCACACTTACTGTGGAGCACTGTTTCATATTAGCTGCAATGTCTTCTCTGGCTGGTGTGCCACTGCTTTTAATAGTTAGCACTGTGTGGTGATTAACAGTTCAGACAAGTACTGTTTTAACATTTAGAAAACACATTTGTTTCATTTTTCAGTTTACAATGTGTGTGTTTATTCCAGTTTGATTGTAATTATTAATCAAAATCATAATAAAAGCCTCACATACCTCATTTTTATCCCCTTTGCATATTACCATTATTGCACTATCATTACAGTCACTAATTTCCCCACTTTTAATTACCACTGCATTAGAAGGCTTTTCATATTAATCTAATGACCTGTGTGGTTTCATAACTTCAGCTTGACTTGATAGTAGCTGTGTGCGCTGCAACATTTACATCTCCACATTATCATTGCTGTGCCATTAAATATTCATAGAGACTGAATGAGGAGCAGTTGGAAATAATTAAATGTTTGCTAATGTATAGACTAATTATTTGTAGAGTGTAAATTCTCTTTATTATCATTCCATGTTTCATCACTGCATTCTTTGGTTTATTTGGTTTATATTTGGTCAGTTTTGCGCACGTACAAAAAAATTGGAAGTGTGTTTGTTAATAAAAATGAAAAGATGGAGTAGTCAGAGAGAGCACGATTAGCTTAAAGCACCTGCTTCAGACTGAAAGACCGCTGTCGCCACGTATATCCCTCTCGCTGCCTCTCCCTGTCAACACCAACACTAGTCGAGCGCAGCCACATGCAGTGGCAGGTGATACTGTCACGGCTCATCACAGTGCTGCACAGATGCAAACACAATCGCACCACAAGTTTTGAGCGTCTGTTGATGTCCCTGTAGGTACAACTGCATGATGTTAGTCGTTCTGTCTGACGTCAAATGTTGTGCATGTGAGCTCAACTGAAAGACCATAAAGTTTGTATGGTTTTGTTAATTATAATTTAAAAACGTGTCTTGTTGCATCGTCTTTTGACTTGATGCTGCCTTTGACTTCAGAAAAAAAACAAGCTCAACTTCTGCAGACTCAGTGACCACTGTGTCTCTGACGCATCATTTTGTACAGAATACTTACATAAAGTCATGTGTATGGATTGGATTGTGCAATAGAAAGGAACGTCTACAGGCTCAGCAAAAATGTTGATAGCTTTGAGTAGCTGCCATCTTTGTTTCCAAGCTGCATTAAAAATGCTGGTTGTCTACCAGTAATCGGCAGCATGTGTGCACACACTAATATTGTGACAAAGAGATGCAACAAGATTGCTAATTAGTGTAGAATCAAAATGTCTAAATCTACTTATCTTTCCTGATACATAGAGAAATACTTTCTAGTTCCTAAAGTGTTGAAACTGAATTGTGCCTGTAGACAAATGTAACTGGGCCAGAGCTCGCTATGCTGTCAGCTTTGCATACACACACAACACAAACACACACACAAAGCTGTCCAAAGCTGACAAGCTCAGCAGGACAGGGCCTTCTTCCTCTTCATCATTTATTCACCAACACAGCACACTTTGGCCAGCACTTCCTATAGAGCAAACATTTATTCTCAGCATTCTTCAATTTCCCTCACAAAGCTCTTTTTAAGCTCCATGCCTGTTCACTATGCAATGTTCCGGACGTATTGGTTCCAGAATCCAGTTTTAGGTGCTGGTATATTGTGATCCGGTCAAATACTGCTGAGAGTAGAAACTGGTGTAATAAAATACATGCATGCATGGACTTTATTATGTATGAATGAACAGGATGGAGTCATGAATTTCACATTGCTTCCACTGAACAACTTAATTTGTAAACCTCAGACAAAGAACACTGTGGTTCTAAGACATTAAGGTTAGCTTCCTAGCAGCCAGAGGGTGGAAGATAAGGTACACCCTGAACAGATCATCAGACCAGTTCCATCAATTTATTTTACTTTCATGGACTTTTTGTGATTGCCTCTGTAAGCCCTGCTTTTGTTTGAGACCCTGCACCTACAGTCATGTTGTTACCAACTTCAAATTACTTTCATCCTAAACCAATTCCATATCTTTCTCAGTTGTAAACATCTAATTAGTTGCATGGATTCATGTAAAATATATCCATTATTGCAAATATTACATAAAAGATGTACTTTTTCTTTCATTGACATAAACTATATGCACTTCTTGAAGGAAGAAACATTGTCTTCCACCTTGCATACCAGAATTATAAATTAAGAACATTTTTTGTTGAAAAACAACAGTTATTTAACCTTGAGTAAAATTGTTATACAGTCTCAAATTATCTGTTAGCACTTTAAGTAAGTGACTCAAATGACAGTCAGTCAGCATGTATAAATTTAGCTCCATATCTGTAAAATTCACTAAGATATGGCCACTTTTGTGTACATTAAGGTTAATTATGCTAGCCATCTTGAATTGGGTTGAGTCCCAAAATAAAGTAGTTGTAGACTTACACTCAAATAAAAAAAAACTTTGTGAGAGTTTAGCTGAAATCCCTTCATTAACAATGTTCAGTTAGGTCATCTGGATGGTTGCTTTTGTTGCTGAGACATCTCGTCTTTCATCCGGAGGACTTCTTCAGTCTGAAGAGCCACCAAACCAAACTGAATCCCACAAACCTTATACCTGGAGTTATACCTGGATTAATGAGCATGAACTTTGGTGTTTTTCACCACTTTGGCATGGTCTGTCTTAGAGGAGTTGACAGGGGAGAGGGTGGGCCCTGAAGGCCATCTTATCACCAGCAAACAGCTTTTTTCCACTCTGGGAGTGAGCTATTTGTGGGATTCAGTTTGGTGTGGTGGGCTCCTCAGACTGAAGAAGTCCTTTGGATGAAGGATGAAATGTCTCAGCAACAAAATAAACTGTCCAGATGACCTCACTGATGGATTTATACATGGATTAATGAGCATGAACTTTGGAGAGTTGACTCTTACAGTTAATGCCAAAGTTTTAAACAAAGCTGTTACACAATGTGTTGCACTCACATTGTGTTGAGCACAATCCTCAGCTACCACCACATCAAAATTTAACAAACTTTTTTAACAATTGGCTGAGTTATTGTGATTTTTACAATTTCTAGTCAGTTTGTCTGTGGCAGTCATCTGGAATTGAATGGGGTTCAGTAAGTCTTTTTTTTTTTTTTACATTATCCTAATGAATAGTTTGGGATGTTTCATTAAAACGTGTCCACTTGCTAACACTTGGAGTTTGATCCAGTAGTAAATGGCAAGGTTTTAAACACAGCTTTTGCATAAGTTAGTGCTCAGAGTATCAGTTGGTGATCCGTATACCCCATCAAACTTAAAGCTCAATATGTGTACAATTAATTTAGTTAAACATGTTTTGTGTTTGATAAGATTGCTTTGTTGTGATGCCATCTTGAATTGGGTTGACTAAAGTTATTCACTTGTTCAGGTCAAGCATATAAATACTTTCTGTAAATTTTATAAAAATCAATTTAGTGATTCATAGAATACTTTTCTAATGATGCAAACAAATGAACACTTGGACAGGCCATAGACATGGGCAAAAACATAATTGCTTCAATAAAAATGCCCCAAAATGATACAAAATAAGAGCTGTAATGACACCTCCCTCTTCAGAGGCACTTCTCACCAAACCTTCTGTATGTCTGGTTCATTTCATGTTAATGCTTCATGCGTTGCACTCTAATGGCATTCATACTCATGTGGCTGCTGAACAGTTTTCCTGATGCAAATGGAAATAAAGCAATAGCAACATCATCAGCAATGGCCCGTTGCCAATGTGGCAACAAGAAAAAGAACAAGGGTATATCTGGGTTGATAATTTCCCTCATATTTTTAGTTATTCCTTTTTCATCTGACTCATACATGATGAATCAGGACAATAATGTAATTATGGTCATTGATTTAAATTATCTATGTTTAAGCAGAATCACCATGACAACCTTAACATGTTAAATTCTTTGTGGCATGACATGTTCTGAAATCAAGGCTGAGTATGTGAAGGAAAATGAACTTCAGATTAGGAATAATAAATATATGCTTGTCTGTGGATTACCATTGTGTTCATGCTAACTTACTGTTTTCCATGCATGCCAGTGACGTTAAACAACTGGCACTGAAAGTAACTATAAAAATAATTTGATTTTTAACTGATGAGGCATTTTACAAGGGTACACAGATAGATGACAAAATGATGGAACACCCATAAACTCGTTACGTCTGTGCTAACAAATCTGCCAGCATACAGTGGTGAGCATACAGCTGAAATGATTTAGATTCTCTGTGAATACATTTTTATATAATGATCTTTTCTTATGGTTCATGTGCCATTGAAAGGTATGACAATTATGCCCAATGTATGCTTTTGCTTTTACAGTCCTGTGATATTAAAGAGTTGAAATGTTATGAGCGGTTCTGAAAGGACATGTGAGACAACACTGTCCAATGTCTCCAACAGTATAATATTTGAATCTATAAATTTATTGCAAAGGCACATAGAGGTGGTTATGGTAGCACGAAGGTAGGGTAACATTAAATTGTTTATGTTGGTTTTTCATAAAAATGACTGTCACCGGTCTGTGTATACCATAAATAACTACGGTAAGATGTTTTACAGCTGCTCAAACCAGCAGGGAAGTGCAGTGGAAGGTTGTACAATAAAAGAAGCTGTGCCGTTTCTGTACAACATTCAACATGATGCGGTTCCTCATAGCCATGGAGTTGAAATTGTAATTCTCAAATTAATACTACCAAATTGGATGTATCATAAATCAAAAGGGTGATCAACACAGTGAAAATATAGTTAGTGCAATGGAGCAAGAAGTCAACAGGATTTTAAAAAGACATGACATTACATCCCAACATGAAAAGTTTGGAATACTTTTAGCCCATTTGCAAGGATCAAGATATGACTCAATTCAATTCAGTTTATTTTTATAGCGCCAAATCACAACACAGTTTTCTCAGGGCACTTTACAGGAGCATTCACATACATAGAAAAGCCAATTAGTAAAGTTCTCTATCTAGGGGTGCAATCACACTAGCCCTGTTTAGTCCGCTTTAATCGAACTCTAGTCCGTTTTCCTAGAAAGTCAGATTCATTTGGGGAGGTGTGAATGCACAATCGAACTCTGATGCAGAACAAAAAAGTGAACTCTGGTCCGCCTAAAAACCTAGGTCTCGGTTCGGTTGAAGTGAACTCTAGCGTAGTTCGAATGCAGTGTGAATGAAAGCGGACCGGAGAACAGTCCAAAAGCAGGAACTGGACTACAGCACAGGGCATTCTTTGTAAATACAAACAAAATGCGCATTTCTCTTACCTCATACAGAGCCGTCTCAGCTGCCATGTGTGGAAAAATCACATTCTCCATAGTTTCCTGCCTAATCTTCTGCTCATGCTGAGTTCATTGTAGAAAAATGTTTGTATGGCACGTGCCACAGACAAAACAGAAAACCTAAAACTGCTCAAATTTGATGCCACGCCAATTTTGTTTTTATTTACAGAAGTAAGTTGCACTCGGTGTCTTCTTCAGAGGTTTTCATGTCATTTCCTTCATTAGTTCATGGTGCAGTGCCACCACGGAGGGGGGGGGGGGGCAGGTTGGATTGATTGACTCAGCGCAGAGTGAATGCGAACTGCACCAGCTGAAAATGTAAACAAATGTTCCAAATTTTGATCCCCAATCAAACTCAATCTACCAGAATATCAGGTGTGAAAACGACCTAAGGAAGCCAACAGACTTGTTGAATCTTCACTTGGTCACCGTCTCCCATCCTGAGCAAGCGCAATGGCAAGAGTGGAAACGAAAACCTCACTTTTAAAAGGAAGAAACCTCCAGCAGAACCAGGCTCAGGACAAGCGACCATCTGATTTGACCTGCTGGGTTTGAGAGGACGAGAAGGAGAGACAAAAAACACGGAATGGAAGGTCCAGGAGTAGGTGCAGGTGAACCTGAAAGACAAAAACATGTCAAGGATAGAAAAAAAAATTACAAATACAAAACAGGTTAAGTAGAGTAAGTAGAGACAGCACAGTGTGAAGAAATGTGGTCAGTTTGTCCTCCAGCAGTCTAACGCCAAAAATACACTACACGCATTCCAGCTCCGCCCCGCTCCGGTCCGACCTCCGCAGCAAATACGCACCCATTATAATCAATGAGATAAAGTACACTGGCTCCGCACGGCGGCGGTGAGCTGCGGCGAGCGGACGGCAGTCCGTCAAAATTAGAAATTTTTCTATTTCTGCCGGACGCCGGAGCTGTGCCGGAGTCAACTTTTGAAGATTACGTCGCACCAACAGGAAAAGGAACGAGCACAACTTCCGTATTTACAAAATAAAATCACCACGGGCGGACTAATCCTAGCTCTATACGGATTTATTTGTACAAAAATGCTGTCAAACTATCATTTATCACTATTCTATGACTAAACTATTATATTTATGACTATGACTACACCTAATAACGCAATACAAGAAATAAATAAATAAAAAAGTATTTTATTCTGAAATGTAAACATCACTTCCTGTTGCTCAAACCATGTCCTGTCGCTTATTTACGAGAGAAGATCAAGGCAGCCTTTACTGTTGTTCTCCTTCTTCCACCGAATGAATTGTTTTGTTCTGACTTCATTATTTATCACTTGATTTATCGCGCAATCTCACAATTCCCGCGCATGCGTCTTGGAGCGGCGCATCCATGCGGACCTGAGCTGAGCGGAGGCAGTGGACTTTGGACTCGCTCAGCTGCGACCTGCGGAGCGGAGCGGACACGGACCGCGTGTAGTGTATTTTTGGGGTAAGCCTATAGCAGCATAACTATGGGACAGCTAATTTTTTTCATTTACCCTTTATTTATCCAGGTAGTCTCGTTGAGCCACGATAACTCATTTTTCAAGAGAGACCTGTTTTAGGGAGGAGATGGTGGGAGTTAAGGGCCTTGCTCAGGGGCCCAGTGTGGGGCGAGTGAGGGTGAAGGCAGGTGTGGGTGTTTCACCTTTTCCACCCACATTTTTTGATGTTGTTGGTACTGGGGCTTGAACTGGCGATCTTCCGATCACAGGCCCACCATCTCTAACCTCTGCACCACCACTCCCCAGCTCTGGAAACACAAGCCAACCCTAACTATAGGATTTAGCAAACAGGAAAGTTTTAAGTCCAGCCTTAAAACTGGACAATGTGTCAGCCTCATAGACAGAAACTGGAAGTTGGTTCCACAAGAGAGGAGCCTGAGAACTGAAAGATCTTCCTCCCATTCTGTTTTTGGAAACTCTAGGAACCACAAGTAAACCTGCAGTCTGAGAGCGAAGTGTAATAAGATCTGTAATTTAAGATGGAGCTAGGTTGTTCAGAGCTTTCTAAATTTGAAGTAGGATTTTTAATTCAGTTCTGGACTTGACAGGGAGCCAGTGGAGAGAAGCTAAAACTGGAGAGATATGATCTCTCCTACTAACTCCAGTTAAGACTCTGGCAGCAGCATTTTGGATCAACTGAAGATGTTTAAAAGACGTATTTGGACACCCAGATAATAAACCATTGCAATAGTCCAGTCTAGACATGACAAATGCGTGAACCAGTTTTACTGAATCATTTTTAGATAAAATGTTTTTAATTTTAGTGATATTACGCAGGTGGAAGAAGGCAGCATAGTAACATTTTCAATGTGTGGGTTAGTCCTGATCAAAAATAACACCAAGGTTTTAACATTAGAATTGGCGGCTAGATTAATGCCATCCAAGGAGGGCGAAAGGGTGAAAATTTTATTCCTAAGATGGTCAGATCCAAAAACCAAAACCTCAGTCTTGTCTGTATTCAAAAGCAGAAAATTATGGATCATCCAGGTTTTTATGTATTTAAGAAATGTTTGTAGTCTAAGTAGCTGATTGGATTCATTGGGTTTCATGGACTATGTGTAAGGGTACCACTGCCTGCAGCCTGCTCTCCAAGATGGCTGCTGATTGACAACACCTGGCGGTCATCAACCTGACGAGCTTCATCTCCTACTTAAAGCTTCAGTATGTAGCTATTTTTATAAACATATTTCTTCACTCTGTCACTACCTCCTGACAGACTGATGTTAGCCAGGTAATCTCTGAAAAAAAATAAAAAAAATATTGTCCCCTTGCTTCTCCAGGTGGTAAATAAGCATTTCTAAAAAGAAAAGGTGACCCGCCATTTTCCAGCCAATAAAAACAGAGTTTGTAACCAGCCAATAAAAACATAGCTTGAATTTGAATTTCAGCAGACTATTGGAGAGCAGAGCCACATATGGCTCTGAGGGGGAGGAATCAGAATGCTTTGCCTGTTGAAATTTTTTCTAAGTGCCGCAGTTCTACAGAAACTGCAGACTGAACCTTTAAGGCTGCAGTCCAGTACTACTCTTCGCTGGAGCAAATCACCTTCTATGGTACTGTCTGCCTCTGGTCTGAACATTGTGCCTATTCTAGGACTTGTTCACCTTTTTGTCCTTGTTTCCAGTTTCCCTGGTTCCTCAGTCCTGGATCTCCTCATGGCCTGAATTGGATTCCTGTGGTCCTGCTCTGACTCATCTCCGGACTCTCATTGGACTCCCTCGTGCTCTCTGGTTTGACTCTCCTCGTGCCTGCTCTGGACTCCCTGTGTTTTGTCCACCAGTGTCTGCCTTCCTCGGTTCCCCCTGGACCCTCCTCGGACTCCTCTCTGCAACTCCTCACTGGATTGGACCTCTCAACTCTCCAAAGCCAGTAAGAGAAAACAACACAATCAAATATCATTTATCAGTTGTTCCCTGGAGATCTCCTCTGACCATCATCTCCACTTCTTCCAGGAGTTGCAGAGAGACGACTTTTCTGTTTTCACTGTAAATAATAAACACTGTTACTTTTGTACTCCCTGTCTCTGCCTCGTTCTGGGTCTCATAACAATATGGGTTCCTCGAGATTATAACAGTATGGAAGCATATAGAAATATATATGTATAGTAAATAGTATTGGTCCAAGCACTGAGCCATGAGGAACTCCATGACTAACTTTGGTGCATGAGGAAGATTTTGTTTTTCAGCTTCTCCCTTCATCAGGGGTCACCACAGTGAACTAGTCACACGAAGACTTGGCAATTGTTTTTACACCGGATGCCCTTCCTGACACAACCACAGACCACCGAGCTACCACAGCCCTCCGTGTGGAGCAGAGGGCTGATATCTAGGGTTCCCGGGGGAGCAGATGGTGTGGGTTAAGGGCCTTGCTAAGGGCCCAGAGTGGGGCAGATGAGAGTGGAGACAGGTGTGACTGCTTCACTTATCCCACCCACATTTTTATGTCGGTACCAGTGCTTGAACTGGCTATCTTCCGATTACAAGCTCACTGCCTTAACCTCTGCGCCACCACTCCCACTGTATGAGGAAGATTGATTATTTTTACAAACTGGAGTGGTGGCGCAGAGATTAAAGAAGGTGGGCCTGTGATTGGAAGATCGCCGGTTCAAGCCCCGGTACGACAACATTAAAAAAATGTGGGTGGAAAAGATGAAACACCCACAACTGCCTCCACTCTCATCTGCCCCACTCTGGGCCCCTGAGCAAGGCCCTTAACCCCCACCATCTGCTCCCTAAACACGTCTCTCTTGAAAATGAGTTCTCGTGGCTCAATGAGACTACCCGGATAAATAAAGGGTAAATGAAAAACAAAAAGAGTGTATCAGATAAATATGATTTAGAGCTGTTCCTGTAATTCCAATATCATATTCAAGCCTCTGTAGTAAAATATAGTGATCAACTGTATCAAAACCACCTCACTCGGAAAGCCCTCTGCATGGCAGGTGATCCCACACACCCACTACACAGCTGCTTCAGACTGCTGCCATCAGGGAGGAGACTGAGGAGTCTCCAGGCTCGAACCAGCAGACTGAGAGACAGCTCTGTTCATCAGGCAGTCAGGATGCTAAACTCTCTGCCTGCTCTGCCTCCCCTCCCACTTGTACTGCCTTAACACAAAAAACTTTCACACATTACCACACAACACAAAGATTTTAACACTGGACTCTGTGTCATCAAAACGGGTTATTCACTCAACTCACGGTCATGTGCTCATTCAGTTTGCACTACTTCTTATATTTGCACTAATGTTTGTATTACATTACTGCCTATAGTCATACTACTGTTTACATTCACTGTTTACATTTATTACTACTGTTTACATTTATTACTACTGTTTACATTTATTACTACTGTTTACATTTATTACTACTGTTTACATTTACACTACTTTTTATATCTACACTACTGCTGATATATATATATTTTTTACTAGCCTTATTGCATATGCCACTTTACCTCTATACCAATATCAACTACCTCATACATATACTGTGTACATAAACTTCATATGCTGCTTTGTCACTCTATTACAAATGTCAATTTCAGAACCCTCATTTTATTTTATAGATATACATTTTATACTTTTATACTACTATGCAAAAACTCAGGACAGTATTACATTTTTATTATTTCATTTCATGCTTATGTTAAATGTTTTAATGTTTTAGTTTTTAAATGTTTACTGTTGCACCAAGGTACTGAGAGAATGCAATTCCAATCCTGTGTATGTCCTGTACATATTGCAGTTTTGACAATAAAGATGACTTTGACTTTAAAATGCAGCACTGAGGTCTAACAGGACCAGAATATACACAAGTCCATTGTCTGAGGCCATGAGAATCACATTAGTGACTTTTACTAGTGCTGTTTCTGTGCTGAGCTCTAAACCCTGACTGAAACTTTTCAAACAGATTATTTCTTTGTAGATGTTCACGCAACTGACCTGCAACTATTTTCTCTAGAATTTTTTTAGAGGAAAGTTAGATTAGATATAGATCTTTAATTGTCCAGAATATCTGAATTAAGGTCAGACTTTTTAAGTAAAGGTTTGATTACAGCAACCTTAAAGGTTCAGTATGCAGTTTCTGTAGAACTGCAGCAGTTAGAAATATTTTCAACAGGCAAAGCATTCTGATCCCTCCCCCTCAGAGCCATATGTGGCTCTGCCCCCTTGTGGTCTGTTGAATTTCAAATTCAAGCTCTGTTTTTATTGGCTGATTCAAATTCAAGCTCTGTTTTTATTGGCTGGTTACAAACTCTGTTTTTATTGGCTGGAAAATGGCGGGTCACCTTTTCTTTTTAGAAATGCTTATTTACCACCTGGAGAAGCAAGGGGACAATATTTTTTTTTATTTTTTTTCAGAGATTACCTGGCTAACATCAGTCTGTCAGGAGGTAGTGACCGAGTGAAGAAATATGTTCATAAAAAAAGCTACATACTGCAGCTTTAAAGCTCTGTGGTACATTACCAGATAAATGAAGTAGATCCAAAATGAAGACATTAATTTGGGGAAATACCTCTTTAAACAGTCTGGTTGGAATGGGATCTAGCAGACATGTGGATGGTTTGGATGAAGCTATTTTGTTTTTACAATTCAGAGAGCTCAACAGCACAAAACAGTCCAAACATACATAAGGTTATCTACAGCTGCATCATCCAACAGGGAACGCAGGGCAGTAGAAGGAAGGTTTGAATTTTCTCTCTAACTGGAATAATTTTATTTATAAAGAATCACATGAAATCATCACTACTTGTAGTTGTAGGAATACATGGTTCAACAGAGATGGGACTTTTAATTATTCTAGCAATAGTACTAAACAGAAACCTAGGGTTATTTTTATGCTCATCTATTAAAGATGAGTAATATAATCTAGCTTTACAGAGAGCTTTCTTGTGAGACTATCTTTCCAAGTTAAATAAAATTATTCAACGTTAGTGGAGCACCATTTTCTCTCTTGGTTTCTAGATGCCTACTTTAAAGTACGTAATTCATAATTGAACCAAGGAGCCAGTTCCCTCTGATTGATTACTTTCTTTTTCAGTGGAGCAATTTTATCAAGTGAAGTTTTCAAAGAAGTTGTAAAATTATCAGCAAGATTATCTAAGTCACTGTTCTCTGATGTATTACTCTCTGCAATACAGTGGAAAACATTGATGCAAGAGATTGTTTAAATCTGGTTAGAGCATTTCATGATAAACACCTGTTAAGATGAAATTTACTGAAGGACTTGAAGGTTGGAGTGAGGACAGAGGATGCAGAGGACAGGGTGAGATGGAGGAGGATGACTCGCTGTGGCGACCCCTGAAGAGGGAAAAGCCGAAAGAAGAAGAAAAAGAAGAAGAAGAAGAAGATGATGACATTTACTCTCAGTGACTTTGTAGCCATTTAGTCATTCTGCATGATCAATGCAGTAAAAGTTTGAATCACTTCAGTGAAGTGTCCTGATGTGTGATCAATAATCCAGATAGATAAATCTAAGAAGGTTGAATCAGGTTCCTCTGGACTGAAGAAGTCTTTTGGATAAAAGAGGAAACGTTTCAACAAAGAAGAATCTGTCCAGAGGACTTGACTCAACTTTGTTAAACTTCAATGAAGACTTTGACTGAAAGTCAAAGCTTGAGACAAATGGAAACAGGTATGAGTCACAGATTGACAGTCACAGGAGATGCTCCAGAGCACAGCATGAGTAAGATCAGAGTATGAATCGCCCCAGTCTGCGTGGGGGTGGGGGGTGGGGGGGGAGCTCTGTGTCATTCAACCAACCAGTGCCTTTCCACCCTCACCCCAAGGGGAGTGCAAGAAGTCTATTTCTTAAAGCTTGAACGTATTTGCCTTGATATATGTTGACATTGTCGCCCAATACAAATCCCAATGCTTTCCCAGCTAACCTCTGACATCAGACATGCACGAAGGCCACAAAGTTCTGCAAGAAACTGCACGATGTAGATTTTTGCTCATAGCTCAACTTCAGCATTGCTGGCTTTGCAGTGATACCAGGGAGGCTTGTGTGGCTAGTGCTGAGGAGCATCAACTTTTACAAGCCCAAAACCAGAAAAGTTGGCACGTTGTGCAAATCGCAAATAAAAACAGAATACAATGACTTGCAAATCTTTTTCAACCCATATTCAACTGAATAGAATGCAAAGACAATATATTTAATGTTCGAACGGAGAAACTTTATTTTGTTTTGCAAATAACCATTAACTTAGAATTCAATGGCAGCAACACATTGCAAAAAAGTTGGCACAGGGACATATTTACCACTGTGTTACATCGCCTTTCCTTTTAACAACACTCAGTAAACGTTTGGGAACTGAGGAGACCAATTTTTGAAGCTTTTCAGGTGGAATTCTTCCCCATTCTTGCTTGATGTACAGCTTAAGTTGTTCAACAGTCCGGGGTCTCCGTTGTCGTATTTTACGTTTCATAATGCGCCACACATTTTCAATGGGGGACAGGTCTGGACTGCAGGCAGGCCAGGGGAGGACCCGCACTCTTTTGCTACGAAGCCACGCTGTTGTAACACGTGCAGAATGTGGCTTGGCATTGTCTTGCTGAAATAAGCTGGGGCGTCCATGAAAAAGACGTCGCTTGGATGGCAGCATATGTTGCTCCAAAACCTGTATGTACCTTTCAGCATTAATGGTGCCTTCACAGATGTGTAAGTTACCCATGCCTTGGGCACTAATGCACCCCCATACCATCACAGATGCTGGCTTTTGAACTTTGCGCCTATAACAGTCCTGATGGTTCTTTTCCTCTTTGGTCCGTAAGACACGACGTCCACAGTTTCCAAAGACAATTTGAAATGTGGACTCATCAGACCACAGAACACTTTTCCACTTTGCATCAGTCCATCTCAGATGAGCTCGGGCCCAGCAAAGCCGGCGGCGTTTCTGGATCTTGTTGATGAATGGCTTTTGCTTTGCATAGTAGAGCTTTAACTTGCACTTACAGATGTAGCGACGAACTGTAGTTACTGACAGTGGTTTTCTGAAGTATTCCTGAGCCCATGTGGTGATATCTTTTACACACTGATGTCGGTTTTTGATGCAGTACCGCCTGAGGGATCGAAGGTCACGGGCATTCAATGTTGGTTTTCGGCCTTGCCCCTTACGTGTAGTGATTTCTCCAGATTCTCTGAACCTTTTGATGATATTACGGACCGTAGATGGTGAAATTCCTAAATTCCTTGCAATAGCTCGTTGAGAAAAGTTGTTCTTGAACTGTTCGACAATTTGCCCACGCATTTGTTCACAGAGTGGTGACCCTCGCCCCATCCTTCTATGTGGATGACTGAGCATGTCAAGGAAGCTGCTTTTATACCCAATCATGGCACCCACCTGTTCCCAATTTGCATGTTCACCTGTGGGATATTCCAAATAAGTGTTTGATGAGCATTCCTCAAATTTCTCTGTCTTCTTTGTCACTTGTGCCAGCTTTTTTGAAACATGTTGCAGGCATCAAATTCCAAATGAGCTAATAATTGCAAAAAATAACAAAGTTTACCAGTTCGAACGTTAAGTATGTGGTCTTTGCAGTGTGTTCAATTGAATATAGGTTGAAAAAGATTTGCAAGTCATTGTATTCTGTTTTTATTTGCGATTTCCACAACGTGCCAACTTTTCTGGTTTTGGGCTTGTAGTTGAAAATCATAAAAGTCATGCAGGGATAAATCAAGCTTAAGTCAGCACTTCTGACATAATAATAATAATAATGAATTCAATTTATAACGCACTTTTCATTAATGAAAATCTCAAAGTGCTACAAGGTGCAACAGAAATTAAATGTCAGTAAAACAGTAATAAAACAAGTAAAATCAATAACAGTATCAACTAAGATCAAAAGTAGAATCATGAGGAGGCAGAGTATGCTCGGTTGAAAAGAAAGGTCTTCAAGCCGCTCTTAAAGTCAACCACAGACATGTGAAAGATATAGTTGTTAGATAGAGATAGAACAGGCAGAGATCTCTAAGCTTGTGCACACTTCAACACAGGCATTACACCATCCTTTGATCCAATTATACCCTCTGAGATGAACAAACCTCTTGGACTTTTGGATTACCGTAGTATTTGTTCTTAGTTTCTGGGAGTGGTGGCACAGAGGTTAGAGAAGGTGTGGGCCTGTGATCAGAAGATTGCCGGTTTCAACTCCTGGTACTGATACCATTAAAATGTGGGTGGGATTGGTGAAGCACCCATACCTGCTTCCACCCTCATTTGCCTCCCTCTGGGTCCTTGAGCCCCCATCCTCTGCTCCACCGGATGACTTAGATAGCAGCTCTCTGCTCCACACAAAAAGCTGTGGTAGCTCGGTGTGAGAAAGGGCATTCGGTGTAAAAAAAATGGCCAAGTCTTCATGCAACTTATTTCCCTTTGGCAACTTCTGAAGACGGGAGCAACCAAAAGAAAATAATAATAATAATTTGCTCTTAGTTTCTAGCAATATCAAATGTTTTTACTTTATTTTAGGTGATGATATTCAAATTTGAGCTCAACTGCTGACCGATTGTAAATTTTTATTCTGCAGAATTGTATTTTGTCTGGATCTTTTACATTTATTTCCCCTCACTATTCAGCGAGGTTTCTTTGATTCTGCATCAGACTTTGAGTAGCTTTCTGAGACTTTACAGCATGTTGGCTGCTCATCGACATACCCCATCTGGACAGTAAAGATGGAAATAATGCCAGGAATTTCCCCAGTCCTTGCATACACATACACACACACAAAGCCCTTTCTGTCATAAACAAGACGCTCACAGACAGAGGCAGCTCCATGTCGACCTTGAGGGATCGATGCAGAGGGGATACAGTAAAGCTGAGTGGCCCTGTGGAAACTCATAAATAAGAATAAAGAATGACTCCAGAGGCTGAGGAAGAGGAGGACGTGGGGAGCTATCATGAAACACCCCAGCATAGAGAGGCTCGACAGACACTCGGTTGCCCAGCGACTCTAGATTAATTACACCTGTTTCCACATTACCATCCAGCCCACCCTCTGGGGAACCTTGACCTCTTCAACCACACAGACACCCTTTTTCCTCCTCCCACCACACCATTCAACCATCCACCATCGGCCATTTCTGGGAGGGAAGCAGGTCATTGTAGCTCAATGTAATCTTTTACAGCTCAATGAAAAAAGGCCACAAATTACAGTATTTATAGCACTCACATGATGCCTTAGAGCCAAAGAATTCATATTCCTGTCATCGAATATTGTCCAACACAAACTCACCACTTACTCTACAATACTATGCAATGCAGTAGCTGACTGGACTGCTTTTTTTTTTACATTAGCCTTCCCTGCATGATGACAGTGCTGCACTCATAGCTCACCACTCTGCCCTCAGAGCACAAGCTGCCACTTGGTATTGATAGAGCACTTGAGATTTCACGCTTACAAAAAGCATTCTGCCAACACAAGCCATAAACTAATCTGTGGATCTATATACAGGGTTAATGAGGCTTAAAACTTGCCCTGCTTCACACACTAATACATCACCTCACCAATTAGGTTGTAATGGTTTAACAGTTTGTTTCTGACAGCATAGTGCATTTCTTGTACTTGTAAAATTTTGATGTTAATTAAAAAAGGAAACCCTGAGTCATTCTTTGATATAGCTGTACTGAACATGAAGACGAGTTCTAATTAAACTGACACATATTTTTTCATTGATGAGTCCAAGTTTATAAAATTGCCTCTGAGTGACGGCGATACCTGACTACGGTAATTGCATTCTCTGTGTGAACTTCAATGTAGCCATAAAAACATATAAAATGCCACAGCAGCAGAGACAGCTGACATTTAGGCTAACCTTGTAATAAAGTAAGATGCAGTCAAAGTGCTGACAAAGAACCAATCATCCTGTTTACAGCAGGGTAACATGAGGCGAGCATTGTGTTCTCTGGCAGAAAGACATTCCTTGAATCAGGAAGTATTTAGCTCTCTGGCCTTTTAGGTGACCTGGTAAAAGGTTGCTGCTGTTCCACCAAACATTCCTTCAGGCCTTTCACTCTTCGAGGAGACTAAGATATGAATGTAGAGGGACACTTTCTTAACCCAAGGTAGTCTGTTGCTTGATGTTTATTATTAAAAAAAAATGTTTTATGGGTGTGGAAGAGTGGTGGTGCAGACGTTATCAACCTTGTGAGTGGAGGGTTACCGGTTCAACTCTAAAATGTACTTTGTGGGTTTTAGCTTCCCTGTTTCAAGCCAGAACAACTTTGGTTGTGACTTGTGAGTATCACTGCCCGATCTGTTCCGGGACAATAAATAAATAACTCTATACCAGGATGGTGAGACTGGAAACACGATCCATACTGGAGTGGTGCGCCCAGATTCTTCCTATCTCTTCTAACAAAGAGGATTAACTGCATATGTACAACTTTTAACAAGAGTCCATGGGCTAAGATTCTTGCGCCCACCAGGGGCTGGAAATATATCACCAATAAGAGACATTGGCCCTCATTCACGAAAATGTTCGTATTTTTATCCTAAATTTCTCCTACTTTTGTTCGTACGAAGCGTTCGTACGAACATGCCACGTCAGATTCAACAAAGTCTTCTATCATGAGGAAACGTGTGTAAATGGGTTGCGTAAATTTAATGAATCCCACCTGTTCTAAACAGCTGCGCGTGCACGCCGAGGGGTTATTTACATAATTCCCACCCCTCAAAACACCATATAAGGCCACGTTTCCTGCCTTCTGACAGCAGGAAGTGTCCATTCATTCAAACTCAAGAAGTAAAAGGAGGAACTTCACGCGTTCGGAGATCTGCTCTCAGTCGCGCTGTGGCTACCCCCCACCCCCCACCCCCCGCAAGTGTCGGATGGTCAAATATCTTTAATTTTAGTGTACTGTGTTACATTATAGTTTCACTTATTCAGAAGAGCCGTGGCGCACCGCTACCCCCCACCCCCCCGCAAGTGTCGGATGTGTTTTTGAACAGAAGCATTTTAAAATGTCTCGAAACTACAGTTAACATCATATTAATATTGTAGTGCATATGTTGTGTCTCCCGTGGGTCGTACAGTATCAGAAATCAAGAATAAATGGTTTGATCTGAAAATGGCTTCAAACAAACGTCTCGCCGCAGCACGGACAGGAGGAATAGTCTGCGTTACCGAGATGGATGGACAATAAATGCCACGCTGCAAGACGCGTGCCAACATGTTTTGCAGCACAAATGATCATGCGCGCACCTCCTGGTCAGCGCGCAACCACATTCTGCAGGTTATATTTCGAATCAGATATAATAATCAATTGCTCCGATGGTGTTTGGCACAAGATCAGTCTTAATTCGTACTTGTTCTGCGGCGGTGTATGGGGATTTTATGTACCTGGGTGTTAATATGAGGAGGGCTTTGATGACCAAGGGGAGCGCACGACTCACTGAAGCCTGCGACACACCAGATCTGTCTCCGATCTCCCTTTGAAAGGTTCCCGTGGCCAGAACTCCTAATGTTGTAAGGATCTGGAGGTGTGGAGGGATGGGGTTTGATCGGCGTGTCTGTCTGCGCAGTTGCGGTTCCAGTGCAGTGCAAATCTGCAGCAACACATGCCGTGGCAATCTGAACCGCGACAACAACCACTCATCACTTTCTGCCAGTAAATTAGCACGCTCCCGAAATACACGGGCTCTTCTGAGGGCCCGCTGTGTTAAGGCCTCCAAAAGCAGGAGCTCAGCCATGACGCGTCGCAGCTGGTTACACTTCCCGCTGACCGCATTATATACCGAGACAAATTATACTTAAAATTATAATTATTATTCAAACAGAATTACCTATTGTCAAAAACAATTGTGGCGCGTGACTTTTTTAAACTCATAATATTTTCTAAGTAACGAAATATGCAGTTATTCGTGGAGGAATTCCGTCTGGATGACAGCAGACTGACGCTCCTAAATTATACGACAGGTCTGGACCACTCGTAAATTTTGTTCGTATCTGAAAAAATTCGTAGGATACGAAAACATTGTTGGATGCCGCAAATGATCCTAAATCACTCGTACGCACAGTTTAAGAACAAATCTGTGCGTACAAACGGTTCGTGCATGAGGGCCAATGTTTTTTGAAAGAACTACTTAACTCATTCAACGTTTATTTATACAGGCTAGCCTCGTTGAGCCACGGGGACTCATTTACAAGAGGGACCTGTTTCACTCACACCCAGGGTCAATAGACTATATGCCACGGGGGGTCGTGACGTACTTACGGTAAAATGAAACACACATCCGCCACTTCCGTTTCCCATCCACTGCCATTGTTGCTAGCGTTAGCTCCTAGTAGCAGACCATGACAACGACCCAAAACGGGAAGCGGCTGCGCGCTACCGGCACTATCGTTGTGTCCGCCCACCGGTGGGAACAGCTGTTCCGAGGGGGGGTGGGGGTCGGCGAAGATTTATCGCGGCTATCCTTAGGGGGAACGTCACCATAATTTTATATGGTTTTATATGTATACAGTATAGTTATTAGTGGTGTGTATGCAGATGTTTTATTAAGTGTATTTAGTCATTTATGTTTGTGTCTTTCCCGCTAACCGGAAGTGTGCCATCTGGGTAATTACTGCGGGAGTGCTGGAACGGAAGCCCGTGGCATATAGTCTATTTAGAGTTACCAATCAGCCTAACATGCATGTTTTTGGACTGTGGGAGGAAACCGGAGCACCCGGAGAAAACCCACGCATGCACGGAGAGAACATGCAAACTGCACCCAGAAAGGCCCCCGGACCGGGATTTGAACCGGGGACCTGCTCGCTGAGAGACAGCAGCTCTACCAGTTGTGCACCATGCTGCCATTAACTCACCATTAACTATAAAATATTTATCTTACACAACCAAAAAAAAAACATATATTTTGAAACATTTTTATTTTATTGTTTCATTTTTATTTAATTCGTTTAAGTCTTCAATGTAAAATGGTGAGTGATTTTAGTAGTGTGGCGGTGCCCTAGCGCCCCCTATGGATGAGCCGCCACAGCTTATTCTCAGACTGAAACCAACTTGAGATGGAAATAAACTTTTAATAGGTACATTTATTAAGAATGTAACAAAGGAAAACTTATACTACTTGAAAATGAGTTTTGATCATTTGGAACACCACCTGCACTTGTCATGACGTGTTACCTTGACCGTGACACGTCCAAACCATCTCAGTCTGGCCTCTCTAACTTTATCTCCCTGTTGTTCAACCTGTGCTGTACCTCTGATGATCTCATGGATAAGATTAGGAATGAGATCATCAGAGGTACAGCACAGGTTGAACAACTGTGAGATAAAGTTAGAGAGACCAGATTGAGATGGTTTGGACATGTCCAGAGGAGGGACAGTGGGTATACTGGTAGAAGGATGTTAGAAATGCAGCTGCCAGGAAAAAGACAAAGAAGAAGACCAAAGAGGAGATATATGGATGCAGTTAGAGAGGACATGAAGGTAGATGGAGTGAGGACAGAGGATGCAGAGGACAGAGTGAGGTGAAGGAGGACGACTCGCTGTGGAGACCCCTGAAGAGGTAAAAGCCGAAAGAAGAAGAAGAAAAAGGAAAACCACCTACACATCTCCTGAATTTTTACATCCATTAAAACCAACAAAATCTTAACTTGTTCGGAAGTTATCAACTCCTACTCAGACCTCCAAAGATAGTTCTTTAATAACTGCTACTGCAACAAAATGTATCCCATATTAGCACTTGTGCTGATGCTTGTACATTTACTGGCTTTATCTACACGCTCTTGCATGACTCAGAACTTTTTTTTGTATTATTTTCCACTGTTCATACCATTAAGTCGCAGTGTATCTCTGGTTCTTATATTTCTGGCTGTAAAATCTTTGTTTCCATCTCTCTATATCTTGGCTGTCCGTCTTACTTGCTCTCTGCTTTTTCTGGCTTTAAGCCTCAAAAGCTTCCAGGGGAAAGATAGCTGACACGACAGTGTAGTTTTCAATGCAAGCCTGACAGACATCCGCTATTCTTGCCTCTGTGTGCACATTTATGCCAGTGCTCCTGTTGAGAGCTTGTTGTGACTGAGCTTGCATTGTCAAAGAAGAAACTTTGGCGTTTTTATTTTATTTTATTTTTATTTAGGAAACTCCTTGTATTGCCTTAACCCTCAAAGTCTTAATAAAGTTTGAATAGGGTAAAATATAGTTTTCTTATTTCAGATGTCTTGATTTCACAATACCTCAACTGGTTTCTGTACAGGAGCACAGTTTCAAACTATTTATTTATACCAGGATTCTGTTGCATTCACACATATTTCTACGTCCCTCTGCACTGCAGTAGGGAAGATTAGCAGGCTGTGCTTAGTACAGACTTACTTTGGTTGTATATTGATCTAGCTAGAGGCACACTGCTCTTGAAATAGCATAAAAAAGACAAAACAAGTTACTAGAGGGGCAGTCACCATCCAGAAGTCACCTGGAAAACTGCAGGATGGTCCTGTTTGTCATTTTGGACACTCCACCCTTTTCTCCTCTCAGTGTATTCATGTCTCTTTGCTGGTCCAGAATAAGATATCCTCTCTGAAAACAAACCTTGACCTTGCACATCAGGGACTGTGGCTTACTCACTGCTGGTTGAGAGGCTCTCTTGGATGCAGAGACTCTGCCATAAATCAAAACGTAATGCAACTGTTGTTCTTCTGAGGTTATTAATGATGTGAGCTGAGAGAGCTGAGCTGGCTGCAGCCGAAAGCTGCTGCTGGGATCTACCCTTTCTAATCCCACAGTGGGCTGTGCCTTGTATTTAAAACTCCTAATACTGTGCAGCTATGTGTATGTGTGAATATGTGTGTGCAGGGATTTGAGATCACAGTCATTTGGGGGGGGGGGCTGCTTCATGAGGAAACAATAAATGTCATGATGTTGCGAGAGAAAGTAGATCATTTGGAAGATATGAAGCCTCAATAAAGATACCAGGGACAGCCGGAAAGCTAGATATGACATTCTCCTTGAAAAATATTTGTTTTGAAAAGAGGCTGTAAGATGATGAGGTCATTAAAAAAAATACCTGGATAAGTAAATATCAGCAGGTAGGAAAAAGTCACATGTTTTAATGTTAAAGGAAAATAATCAGATGTAAGGGGAAAACTTCTATATTTGTGAAAAAGGAAATCTACAGGTATTTGTCGAAGCAAATCAAGGTAGAAAATGTAACGGTGTGGTGTGGAGGGATGTTGGGGCTTNTGAATTAAATACAGAATGTTGAACTATCATCATCTCAGGGAATGTATCGAACATACCAGTAGTTTTTTTTTTTTTACATTTATTTCTATATAATTGTTGCTAAATGTAATTTAAATGTACAGTACATAGGTATCCTTAATGTTTCTCAAACTGCAGTACCGCTGACGTTACTCAGAAGAAATCTTGAGGAGGAAATTGGACTTAAAGTTATCTCAGATTTGGACAGGCAAAAGCATTATCATCCGCCTTTTTGCTAGTTGGAAGCAGACAACGTTACTATAAGCTTTAAAGGGATCTCCGACTGGTTGGAACGATAGACCTCATTTGATTTGCCTAGCAATAAAAACTAGAAAACTAGAAAAACGAGACTAAAAATACTGCAGGCTGTTTAGTTTTTATGTTTTTAAAAATAATTTACACACAGATGTTGCCATTTTATTAGCATCGCAATGCATTCTGGGTAAATGACAGGCAAGTTGAGTAGGTACGAGCTCCATTCAACTTGAAAGTTAATTTTGCTGGTGGCTGCATGCTGGCCCTAGGTGGTCTGTGGCGGCGGTCATGGGTCACCGATCGGTGGCCTGGTTGTGCTGGGGTGGGTGCCGGGGGCTTGGGGTTCTGGGGGCGTGTCATCCCCGGGCTTGGGCCTGGTGGGGGTCGGGGATCTTGGGCTCTGGCGGGCGGGTTGCCGGGCTTTGGGCTGGCTTGCGCTCTGGTGCCCGGCTCTGGGCGGGGGGCTCTCGGCTCGCTGGTGGGTTGCGGGTTCGTGGGCTGGGGGGTTGGGTGTCTGGGGGCGTGACCAGTGGCCCGTGGGAGGGGGCAGGTTGACCCAGCCTGGGTGTCTAGTGTGCTATGTGTTCAGAGAGTTGTTACCATGAGGGGTGGGTGTAGTATTTATTCTGGGGTAGGGATTGGGTGGATGTCCTTGATGATGGCCTGGGACGATGCGTGGCCGGCCGGCTGGCCCCTTTCTATGGTGGGGGCCCGCTCCCGGTGCTTCCTGGCTCTGTCGGCGGTTGGGCGGGCGCTCTTGGCCGGGTCGTCCATGTGGGATTTAGCGTCCTCTTGGGTGGCGGGTTGACTGCGGTTCGTGGGGGTCTTGGCGTCCCTGGGGTGTGTGGGCTGTTGGTCCTACTGCTGGCGGCCCTCGTGGCCCTGTCCATCTCTGGTCTGGAGCTCAATGGGCCTGACAGTCGGAGAGGTGTCTTGGCCTCGCTCCTTGGGTAGACCCTGGAGAACTGGGGGGCCTGTTGGGTCAGCGGGAGAGCTGACTCCCTGTGGGAGCATTTGATCCTGCAGTTATTTTTCTCCCCATCCCTCACCGCGCACCTCCACCCTCTTCATTTTAAAATTTCATTCATGTAGGGATTTTGGGCCTCGGGTGTGCTGCAATAATTTTACATCTCTGTTGACAGAGCCACCTGGGACTCAATTTTATTATACACCTTAGACATTCACTCATAACATCCTCATGACATTCACATATAGGAACTTGGGGTGGGCACTATGGCTATGGGTAGCGGGATGATACTCTCGCCCCCTGTGCCTATGCTCACTTCCAATGATGCATTTAGACAGTAAGGGTTTGGATTAGAATTGGGGTGGAGGGGAAACTGGCATCATGCCAGCCTCTGTTCCTTCTTCTTTCCTTTTTTTAATAGGCTCTGTGCACAAGTGTCGTAAATCACTTGCGCATTGACAGGAAGTCGGGTTCCCAGCTTCCGGTCTAAGCCCCGTTCTCTGTTTACAAGAGCTGCCCAAGACACAAGTATCAGCTATGTTCATCGTATCGTTGATGTCTGGTCCCCTGCTCCGACAAGCAAACGTAATAAGGGATTTAAATTGCATATCTCAAGTTTCCTGCACAACTATGAGGGTAAGTAACGTTAGTTTAATCGCGTTGTGTTGTTGCTACCTGTTAGCGGCTAACGTTAGCCTATTAGCAACGCAATCTTTTTTTTGTGTACTCACGTTATAGAAACAGCTTTTCCACACTTAAACAAAACGGCTCATATTTTGTGATCCTTCTACAAACATGCTGCTCTTCTCAGTTTCATGCAAAAATCAGGACACAGGTGAAGTTGTTGTCAGGGCTCTGTGTCAGGTCCATGAAGAAAGCTGAAAAACCTCACCGTAGGGTGAAGCTAGGATTGTTCAGATGACAGTTTTAAGATTGCTGGTTCAGTAACCCCACGTTCCTGTTGTTAATGGGGATTTAGCTAAGATGGTAATTAAATGTCAGTGTGAGTCAATCTAGTACATTCAGCTACATGTTTACATTCTTGGTCTAATTATTTTGACATTGTGTGTTTTTATGCAGCTCTCAGAAACTAAAGTCTTCACTCCCTCATGTGCACCTGCTGCTGAGAACCATATCACACCTGGGCAAAGGTAATGTTTTCTCCATAGAGACTTGATTTTACTTCAATTTTTATTGATTTTACTTCATTTTTTATTGATTTTACCTGTTTAACTTGTCATTTTATTGTATATTAAATTGAGTTTTTAGTTCACTGTGTGTTAGTGTACTGACATGTAAATACTGTACACACTAATCTAGGTTCTGCAGGCTCTGTGCTGCACAAGATTCATATATCTCGCCTCTTTGCTGCAGAAGCCTGGTGTTGGAGGAGGAGAACCACCTTCCTCCGCTTCCACACAGAGTCTGGTCTTCACCAACTCCCACCATAACCAGCAGCCGCCCCCGAGCTGCAGCACAAGATTTTGATGGCCGCTACAGTGACACACAAGTTATCCTGGACTGTACAGAACTACGGTGTCAAACACCTTCATCCCTGCTCCTCCAGAGTAAAGTCTTCTCTTTGGTCAGGAAATGGAGATATGAAGTTTGACAGAAAAGCTGATGGCACAGTCTTGAAGAAAAACAAAATGCTGTCATTTACTTATATTGACATTGTCTTACATTTGTAAGTAGATATTCTTGATGGAAACATGTTGTACTGTTTTCTTTGGAGGTAAATAAAAATAAATGTCACATTTTTGTAAGTGCAGTACCTAAACATTTTATTGACCACTGTATTTTGGTATGTGGATATCTTTTAAATTAATTTTGTTATTGTACCTATGTAAAATAAAAATAAAGTTTTTTGAGAGGTCCAACTTTGAAAAACCTTGTTTATTTGATAGTGTCAAAAACAGGGTAAAGTTAAACAAACATATTAATCAAATGCCTTAAATGAAAATTACAGATATATTATCCATTCAATTGGATATTTTTTTTAAATTATTGTTAGTCTTGTTTTATAGCCACAGTAACAACAACACAATATCCTCTGTATTTCAATATTTGAACACTTTAATTGTGAAATAGAAGGTCAAGATTTTGCAGGTAAGAAATCATATGCTAAAAACCTTTAAAATAAAACTTTTATTGATTTATGGAATCTGCTACGAAGTAGGTAAACAGATTAATGAGGGCTGAAAATTTTACAAAAAAAATCTTGTAATTGCTTTGACTGATAAGGTATTTAGCACCAGCAGCAGCCAGAACCAGGCCAGCCTGTGCTGATGTGTTGGGGCGCAGACGACGCTGAAGAAGGGCTGCTTGTTGAGATGGACTCTGACGTGCCAGAGGCAAGGAGGGGCCGGAGTGTCTCTGAACCAGCTGGCTCAGCACAAGGCTCTGGCTGCAGGCCAAAGTCACCTGCAAACACACACACAATAATTAAATCTATATCACGCACATACATTCAAACAAGACTGCACAGATACTGATGAACTTACGGCTGAACTGTGACGACAGAGAGGTGGTGTTAAATTCAGAAA
>JBBPBX010033348.1:0-30086 GCA_038048925.1 Garcialebias charrua
TGCCTAACACAGGCGGTCAGATCTTCATCCCCTCATCCCTTCCTCCCTACGGCCCCTCATCCCTCATCCTTTCATCATTTTCTGAGCGCTCGACACGGCCTCGGCTGACACGGGTTGCTGTACATTGTCCATCGTCATCCTCATCGTTCTAGTGCTTCGCACGGCCGCTGCCGTACCTATGTGCTGACCATTCCTCGTCATCCTCGTCATCTCTGTGCTTTCACGCAGCCACTGCTGTGACAAGGTGCTGACCGTCGTCATCATTGTCTTCGAAGTGCTTTCACTCAGCCTCAGCTGTAACAACGTGCTGTCCATCATCTTCGTTATCTTCTTAGCGCTTTCGCACGGCCACGGCTGTAACGGAGTGCTGACCGTCTTCGTCATTATCTTCGAAGCGCTTTCACGCAGCCACTGCTGTAACGATGTGCTGACCTTCATCGTCTTTATCTTCGAGGCGCTTTCACCCAGCCACGGCTGTTCCGACGTGCTGTCCATCATCATCTTCCTCTTCATCAGTGTTCTCGCGCAGCCGCGACGTTGCAAAGTGTTGGCCGTCGTCTTCATCGTCTTCTTCTTCTTTGTCATCGTCGACGTCTTCGTCATTTTCATGGTCATCATCTTCATCATTGTCATCTTCCTTTGTCCTTTCGGCTTAACTCCTCGCTCCCCATCCGCTTCTTATTACAGCGCAACGGTTCTTGCGCTTTCCACGTAGTTTGCCATCTTCCTTTGTTCATCTCTCGACATCGTATCCCTCCGTCTGTTCGTTGCCTATTCTCACTCCGCCCTCTACATCCGTATTTCTACCTTCCGGACTTGCTTGTCCGACGGGATTCATTTCCAGCTCGCGTGCGTCTCGGTTCGGTTACTTCGGTTTCTTATGGGGTTCCTCGTCCTTGCGATCCTTTGGGGTCTTGAATGGTCGAAATCATCCACACTGATAACTTTACAGTCGTGGACATGATTAACAAGGCCGTTCTCACTCTCTAGTTATCCTGCAGTTTATCGCAAATTAACTCTAATCTCAGCCCAACATCAGTTCTTGCTCCGAGCCTACTTGGCATACATCCGCAACAACCTCAGTGACTTATTCCAAGCTCACACATGTCCTTGTTTTATTTAATCCAGCGACTTTTGGGGTTCATCGTTCGGGCTCGGGAAGGAAAACAAGTGAACCATTCCCGAAGGCCTAACCCCACGCAAGTCTTCTCATCCCAAGCCCTTCAGCACTCTCCTCGGACAACATCCTTCAGCTCCATTCATCCCTTCATCCCCTCATCCCTACTTCCATACTCCCTTCATCTACTCATCTATACATCCATCCTCTCCTACATTCATTCATCCCCTCATCCTTCCATATTCCCTTCATCTACTCATCCCTACTTTCATCCTCTCCTACATTCATTCATCCCTTCATCCCTCCATCCCTTCCTATCATCGCTACTTCCATATTCCCTTCATCTACTCATCCCTTCATTCATCCTCTCCTACATTCATTCATCCCCTCATCCCTACATCCCTTCCAATCATCCCTACTTCCATCTTCCCTTCATCTACTCATCCCTACTTCTCTCTTACATTCATTCATCCCTTCATCCCCTCATCCCTCCATCCCTACATCCCTTCCTATCAGCTTTCCTACATCCCCTTTCTTCCCTCATCCCTACAACCACTCATCCCTTCATCCCTCATCTCTTCATCAATAAAAAACTTAAACTTGTGTTTTGTGGCGTGGTTCCTTGCTAATGAAATGGAGTTAATAAGTTAACTTAGGTTCGGGAGCAGGGCCACGCCCAAATCACGCCTCCAATTATCCCACGCAACCTACTTATACCTCGCTCACCTATTCATCTAATCTCAGTTCGTTACATTTTGTCGACCCCAATCCCCCCTCTCCCTTCTTCCAAGTTTACTCTTCGTCCATAACCATGCTTTGCTTTCTCTTGCTCAGGTTTCCGTCCGGGGGGGTTCATCGTTCGGGCTCGGGAAGGAAAACAAGTGAACCATTCCCGAAGGCCTAACCCCACGCAAGTCTTCTCATCCCAAGCCCTTCAGCACTCTCCTCGGACAACATCCTTCAGCTCCATTCATCCCTTCATCCCCTCATCCCTACTTCCATACTCCCTTCATCTACTCATCTATACATCCATCCTCTCCTACATTCATTCATCCCCTCATCCTTCCATATTCCCTTCATCTACTCATCCCTACTTTCATCCTCTCCTACATTCATTCATCCCTTCATCCCTCCATCCCTTCCTATCATCGCTACTTCCATATTCCCTTCATCTACTCATCCCTTCATTCATCCTCTCCTACATTCATTCATCCCCTCATCCCTACATCCCTTCCAATCATCCCTACTTCCATCTTCCCTTCATCTACTCATCCCTACTTCTCTCTTACATTCATTCATCCCTTCATCCCCTCATCCCTCCATCCCTACATCCCTTCCTATCAGCTTTCCTACATCCCCTTTCTTCCCTCATCCCTACAACCACTCATCCCTTCATCCCTCATCTCTTCATCAATAAAAAACTTAAACTTGTGTTTTGTGGCGTGGTTCCTTGCTAATGAATCACTGTTTGGCTGTGACCCACGCCAGAACTCGCAGCCTCACAACAGGTGCTTCCCGCATCTCACACAGAACCGCCAACAACTCAAAAAAACCCACCCCATCTCATTTCCCAACAACCCCTGTGTCATAAACAAGACATGTCAAACCTTAGAACCAGTAACAGTGTACAGTAACAGGAATAATTAACACTTAACATGACTCTTCAAGGATCATTACAATATTTATAATTCTCACTTCTTTTTCCCAATGTTTACATTTAAAAAAATGATCAAAACAAATGTGTTAAAAAAATATATGAAATAGCGTAATGTGTATTGTATTAGTTAGAAAATTAGAAAGAGTTAGTCATTTTGTACTGTTGGTTGAAGATTATTATTGTTTAATCTGATTGTTGGAAAAAGTTGGTTGAAGATTATTATTGTTTACATGGTTGATTATTGTTGTTTAATCTGATTGTTGGAAGTAAGGGGCAGATATAATAAGATTTATTCTTCTTTCTGCTACCTTTCATTTTTTACATTTATACACTATCATTTATGAGATTGTCTTGTATTGTTTATTTTGTAAAAAAATGAACAAATTTAATAAACATAAACATAAACAAACAAACAAACAAACAAACAATACATTAAATGTTTTAAGCTGCATTAAGCAAAGGAGTGACAGCCTGAACGAGCCAGATGAACAATGTGAGACTACATTTTGTTTCCTTACATTACCAAAACCTCTCTTTACTTGATACATACATGAAAGTACCGTATTATGACTTTAGAAAGTGGCTGCTCAGCTAAAATGTATTTACATGGGGTCTGGTCCCATGTGACTTGGTGGACAAGCCCCCCTAGTGGTCTGCTGAACTTTTTTTTTTTTGAGTTTGCAGCATCTTATTCACAGTTGTTTAGGTGTTTTTAGTATTTGCAGCATTTTTTCTTTGTTTTCATTTCTGGGTTTCTTTATCTATTTTCTGTGATTTCAGATTTCTTCTGCTGCCTTTTTTTTGGTTGTTGTTTATTTTGGAGTTTGCATCACATGTTTGCTGTGCATATTAACTCTTTGCAGCGTGTTTGCACCTGTCACCCAGAGCCCTATAAAGAGAGAGTTGCGACACTCCCATAGACTCCCATTGCAGACCCGGCTGCAGAAACAATTCAAAGGGGGGGCATTCTATTTTTTCAAGGGGGCATATTTTTTTTCAACAAACATTTTATTTGCTTCAAGTTGAACAGCGGCTCTGTGACCACTCCTAATACAGTGCTGTGAAGAAACAATCTCAATAAAATCACAAAATCTAAAAAAGAAAAAAAGAACAAGACAACCCAACCTGTAGTGCTATGTTCATTCAATTAAAAGTCAAACATAAGCATAAACATACAGTGATAAATATAAGCACTAGTGTCAGGCTGAACACTGTGACTGAAGTGAACATTCATGCTAGGAGGTTTAACTACAACAACTGGGGAGCACAAGGAGCAAAACAAAGTTTTACTCTTTGCCTGCAAGAAACACCATTTTATGTGTGAGGGAGGCGGGGTGGGGGAAACTAGAAAGAAACTAGCTAACCCTCCTAGCATGAATGTTTACTCCAGAGTTGACTTCAGTGCTTACGTTTCCAACTGAAATGGATGGTGCCGCTTCCTGTCCGCTCTCATTTATTACACTGTCAGTGTCATTCGTTGTCCTCTTGTATTTTTGGAAAAAAGTCAGAATATCCATGATACACGGACAATGGTGAGCATGGCTGTTTCTGTTTGAAAACAGCTAGTTTGCGCATTAAGTCAGTGACCCGCCCCCCTCGAACTATAGTTGGCTAGAATGTTGCCTTGGCTTCATTGATTGGTTGAATTGTATGACTGACAAACAGAGATAGGAAAAATAGAAAGATGTACACTCAGAGATTAAAAACAAACAAACAAAAAACTTCCCGTCGTCCAGTCAGGGGGGGCACAGCTGACTCTGTGTGTGGGGGGGGGGGGATGTCCCTAAAGTTCAGCAAATGCCGCCGGGCCTGTCCCATTGTAAGAATGGAATGCGGAAGTCACGTGGGTCATGGAGCAGCTAATAGTTACATACAGCCCGGTTCTACCTTTGAACGTAGTACATCGTGTTTTCTCTGGCAAGTTGATGAAAATACATTATTTTTTGCCACTTTGAGGTGTTAGCTGACTGTTCTGACCACAATTTATCAACATTAATACTTCATGTAACCAGTTTTTGTTAATTAAACATGTTAAATTGCTAGTTGTGTGTTAACTGCTAGCTCTGCCATCATGATGGTTTAACTGGGTCTATTTATGTCAAATTCATAATTTTAAAATATCCATTACAGCTTAAATTTACAAAGTTTATATCTTTATTTTTATGATAATTCCAGTTACTAAACTCTCAACTAGAAAATACTTATTCTTTTTTTCTGAGAGATTGATGTGGTTTAATTTAGTTCAAATTATAGATCCTTTCCTGGGGCCAAGATGGTGTAGAGGCAGGGCTGCCGACTTGGGACCCGAAGGACCCAGGTTCGAACCCCAGCCACTACACACCTTGGGGTGTCTATGAGTGCACACCTATTTCCCTAGCTCCCCGGGCACTTTCTGGTTGCTCACTGCACCACCTGGTGGTGGTTGGGTTAAATGCAGAGACGAATTTCGTCTTGTATGGGAAACATACACAGATGACAAAAATGTGACATTTATTTATTTGTCAAAGACTGCAGCATAAATGGTGAAATTATCATTAAAGAAAAATGTGCTTGTGGAGATGCGTACATTTTTTATGTTTTCCAGGTAAACCACAGGAGAATGACTTCAGTGAACTGCATTCAAACAAAGTATCATAAAGGTACAAGTTCTCATTTTATGTCTTCCCAAAACAATAATTGCTGAATCAAGAAGTTTGAATAAAATTATTTTAAAGGGGACCACATATAGGTCTTTAAAATTTTTATGTTATGTCTGTGTGCTATCTTGACAATATTAATTCATTTTAATACACAAAATAATTCTTAGATAATTAATTATACCCTTTTTAATTCTGCCATTTTTAACTTTCGTTTTGAACGACCGGTTTCTGATACTGAGTTCTGAAGTCCACGCCCTTCAACGATCTGTTTACGCCCTCTGTAACAGCCAGTATCTGTAATGTGTTGTTGTTTTAAAATTAGCTCTTTTTTTATTACTCATTTGACTTACTGTTAGTGCTAGCTTAAGATAACTTACCGAAACCCGTCTGAGCGCGCCGCAATTTGCTGCTCCTTTTAGCATGAGACCACCCGAATCCGATGCTAATGTTAGCTTGTTCCTCTTCCGGTGTTCGCCAGCTCCGCTCGTTGCACGCGGCGATTTTGGGAGTTATCGCTGTTCCAGTCAAGACACCCACAAAGGTCACCAAGTGTCTCCCGTAAATTAATCCGTAAGGAGAAGGTCCTCGCTGCTGCGAGGCTGCTGCGAGGCTGCAGCGAGGCTGCAGCGAGGCTGTACAGTTGAAGCTCCGCACTTTGCCAAGCGCTGCCGTGCCACACTATAAACGCATGCACAGTGTGCGCGCAGCACGTGCGCGCCAGCTTGCGGTCCAAAGCGCGACTATATCCGAGCCTTGACGCAGATGACATGGAGGAGGACAGTGACTCAGACAATATTTCTATCGCTGATTCTCAAACGTCCAGTAGTGATTTGTACACTCTGGAGGAAATCAATAGTTTTCTTGATGAAAATTATGGCACACAACTGTTAAAATTCTTGATTTTTTTCCCGATGGGGAAAAGTTTGTCAAGAGTGCACGAATGGTGCAGAAAACAGTGGATTGTGATCTGCTTGATGAAAAGAAACGTTTCCGTTTAAAAAAGCACATGACAAACGTCCGGAAACAGATATTAGCAAATAAAGCGAAAAGTACAAAACGGATAAAAGATCAGAAATGAGAAGATGTTTGAGATGTTTGAACACTGGGTGATCTTCTTTTTACTGTCTTTGCCTGTCTTCTCCCTTCTTTTCACCCTTATGCATAGTATCAGGGTGGGGTCATTAAACATCAACGGGGGGAGGGATCCACAGAAAAGGATGGTTAGTTTAGAGATGATCAGTCAGAAGAAGCTTGATGTAGTGTTTTGACAAGAGACGCATACAGATCGTGAAAACGAAGTAGAATGGGGCATGAGTTGGAAAGGGAAATATTTTTTGTCCCATGGGACCAGGTCATCTGCTGGTGTAGCAATTGTATTTTCACCACATCTGGATGTTAATATCATTTCTTGTACTGAGCTAGTTCCAGGCAGGGTCCTAGAGGCCAGGGTAAAAATAGAAAGTTTCTTTTTTCGGTTTATTAATGTTTATGCACCTAATCAAGGAGGTAACAGGATGGAAACTTTTGAAAAAATACACAATGCCTTGCAACAGTCTAATCAAAATGAATGTGTTGTGATGGGAGGTGACTGGAACTGCACAATAAGTTTTACTATTGACAGAACGGGAGAAGAACCTCATCTTCCATCATCCTCTAAATTGGGTCAGGTGATATCAGAGTTTAATTTAGTTGATGCGTGGAGGATTAAACATCCTCAAAGCAAACAGTATACATGGGTTAAACTGAAGGATGGGACAGTGAGTGGGGCTCGGTTGGACAGATTTTATATTTCCAACAATCATAGAAATAGACTGTCCGGTTGTTTAATTAGTCCAGTTTGTTTTTCTGATCATCATCACTGACTTCCTGACAGACCGGAGTCAGCGCGTGCGGCTGGGGAAAGCTGTCTCGGACACTCAGACCATAAGCACAGGTTCACCACAAGGATGTGTTCTTTCCCCTCTGCTCTTCTCCCTGTACACCAACTGCTGCACCTCCAGCCATGACTCCGTAAAACTTATTAAGTTTGCGGACGACACCACCCTCATCGGGCTCATCTCGGATGATGATGAGTCTGCGTACAGGAGAGAGGTGGGCCGGCTGGTGACCTGGTGCAGCAACAACAACCTGGAGCTCAACGCCCAGAAGACAGTGGAGATGATTGTGGACTTCAGGAAAGACAGAGCCCCTCTGCCCCCCATCACCTTTAACAACACCCCCATCATCATTGGGGACTGCTACCGGTTCCTCGGCACCACCATCACCCAGGACCTCAAGTGGGAGCCAACCATCAGCTCCCTCATCAAAAAGGCTCAGCAGAGGATGTACTTCCTGCGACAGCTGAGGAAGGCCAAGCTGCCGGCCAAGCTGATGGTGCAGTTCTACACGGCCATCATCGAGTCCATCCTCAGCGCGTCCATCACAGTGTGGTACGCCGGGGCCACTGTCAGGGACAGACACAGACTGCAGCGCATTGTGCGCTCTGCTGAGAAGGTAATCGGCTGTAGTCTCCCATCTCTCCATGACCTGTACGTCTCCAGGACTGTGAGGCGAGCAGGTCGGATCACAGCTGACCCTTCTCACCCTGCATACAGTCTGTTCGAACCACTCCCCTCAGGCAGGAGGCTTCGGTCAATTGGGACCAGAACCTCCCGCCATAAAAACAGTTTCTTCCCCTCTGCTGTCAGACTCTTGAACACTCATAACCATGCTACCTCATAACTTGCCTTGGTCGCTGTATTTTGTATTTGTTCTTTGTATTTTGATTGGGAATCACTGTATCACTGTATTTTGATTGCACCACTCTAATTGTGATGTTTCTTAGTAGTTTTTGTTCACTGAATATTGTATTGATTGTATTGATGTTTTATGGTCTATGTTTTTTGTGTCTTATGTTTTTATATTTTAAGCACCGTTATGCCGAAGCAAATTCCTAGTCTGTGAATCCTGTTCATTGACAATGGCGATAATAAACTGAATCTGAATCTGAATCTGAATCATTTAGTTTACTTTGATTTTCTTTTAGCCAACACCATAAGATGCAGATCTTATTGGCACTTCAACACCAAGTTACTTCAAGACACTTTTTTTTGCCAAAATTTTAATAATTTTTGGCAGTTATGGACGGCTAGAAAATCAGAATTTACATCCTTAAGTGAATGGTGGGGGGTAGGAAAGGCTCAGATAAGAGTTTTTTGTCAACAATACACGAGTCATTCTACGGTTAAAATTAAAAATGTGATTCAGAATCTAGAAAATGAAATTAAACAGTTAGAAAGCAATATATTCACTAATGTTATTTATGATGACCAACTTAAAAAAAAGAAAGATCAGCTAAGTTGTTTTTTACATGAAAGGGCAAAAGGGGCGTTAGTTCGGTCAAGGTTTGTTATGGCTAAGGATATGGATGCCCCTACATCTTTCTTTTTTAATTTAGAGAGGACCGTCAGTCAGACAAAACAGATGTTTTGTCTTCGGTTTCCAGATGGGACTATGACCACTGATCCCAGTGCCATGAAGGACATTGCTGTGGAATTCTACACTGACCTATTTAAGAAGCAGAACTGCAACAGGAGCTGTATGGATGCCCTGCTGGATGGTCTTCCTCAGCTTGATGATGCAGATCGGGAAATTTTGGATGTGGGAGTTTCAATGGAAGAACTTACTACTGCTGTTGGACAAATGGCTCCTGGCAAGGCTCCAGGTCTGGATGGTATACCTATACACTTTTATAAACATTTTTGGACTCTGTTGGGAGAAGACTTGTGGGAGGTGCTTCAGGAGTGCACATTAGCAGGCAGAGGCGGTCCTAGCCTATTTGGCGCCCTGGGCGAGCAACCCCAACGCCCCCCCCCCGGCCGCTAGATTGCCAGTGGCGGTCCTCTCTCAGAAAATTTTGAATAAAATAGATGCCATTTCCTGCATTTTGGTGATTCTGGTGTATTTTAATGGGTTGTTCAACATCTAGTTTTACCTACATATATAATCTATTCAATAACTATTTTAGAGTTAATGGCAGAACAAGAAGTAGCCTGAGACAAACATGTAGCATTAACACATTATGAACATTATTCAAAAATTGTTTCCATAAGAACATTATCAAATATTTTATGTGAACGGTAAGATACTAGCAATCACAGCATTGTAAGAGGGGGACAGTTGAACACGGAGGCCTCCACCTCTGTTTAATGATGGACGGTTTCTTTTCACAAAGATGGCCTCCTTTACTCCTCTCTCAAACCATCGTTCCTCTCTATCAAGGAGGAAAGATGACTGAGTTTGTCACAGCTCCTCAGACTGAAGAAGTCTTTTTGATACAAAGAAGAATCTGTCCAGAGGACTACATTTATTGAGCCTGCATCAGAACAATAATCTGTAAAGCTTTAGTACATTTTATATGGAAAACAAATTTTGATTTAACCAATTAATATATTTTCAATGGCAAAATATGCAGGTTTATTTCATATTTCTGTCATACTATTCCCTTTCATTGCTTTATGCATTTATTATCTTACTTTTAATGATAAAAATATAACGAGTCACTACTGTTGTTTAGAAAGTGTTTATATTACTAATGTTTGTTCACACACAGTTAGAACAGCTCACCTGTTCCTTCATACTGACAAGAACAATCCCCTCATCACTCCTGGCTCTAAATCACATTAAAAATTGTCATAACTCAACACAAATCTCCACTTTTTACAAAGACTTTTGATCAATTCAGGCCAATTTCATTAAAGAGTTGAATCATCTGACATCTCAGGGCACTTTTCATATAGAGCAGGTCTTCACCAGACTCATATATTATTTAAATTATTTAACAGAATGTTATGTCACAATGCCACACACCACAAAATAAAGTGACTTCATAATTAACTTGAACTGTGGTTTGCAGCAAAGTTCAACAGCATGTCTTACCTGTTTGATCTCAAGCTGCAGCTGCTGTTTGAGTGAAACAGTGTCAGTCATGGTTGTACATTTAGCTGCGTGTTTTCCTTCTCTTCTCTACTTTTCCCCCCTTCCATGATCTTTTCACTGACCGCACGTAGTGTCACCTCCGCGCACCTAACTGAACCGAAAGTGAAAGTGGAAAAGGTGCACGGTGCCCCAGCAGCTGCTGCGGTGATTAAACTGAGGACATGTGATTAAATGAAGGGTGGGGCGGCACAGGAGCAGTGCAGTAGTGGTGTTCTGTGTTATGTTGTTAAAAACAAAAGTTGTAAAAGATTAAAAATAAATAAAAAATAATCGCGGCGCAGTGTCTCTCCTTCTTCTTCTGCTTTGCCGCCCCCTGCTGGACTGCGCCCAGGGCGACAGACCCAGTCGCCTATATGAGGGACCGCCTCTGTTAGCAGGTATATTGCCAACATCCTGCCGACAAGCTGTTCTTTCCCTAATCCCCAAAAAAGGGGACTTGACCTTGTTAAGGAACTGGAGACCTGTCTCCCTTCTCTGTGCGGACTATAAGTTATTTTCTAAAGTACTCTCCAATAGGCTGAAGAATGTTCTTGAGTTTATCATACACAGAGATCAATCATACTGTGTACCTGACAGATCTATCATGGACAATCTTTTTCTTTTTAGAGACATGTTTGACATTTGTAAACTTTATGAAATTGATGTGGGTATTATTTCTTTAGATCAGGAGAAGGCCTTTGATAGGGTTGATCATTGTTTTCTTTTTTCTGTGCTAAGAGCTTTTGGGTTTGGTGAAGGTTTTATTTCTTTATTGGGTTTGTTATATAATGAAGTGTCTTCTGTTGTTAAAGTAGGGGGAGGCCTAAGTTGTCCTGTCAAGGTGCAGAGAGGCATTCGACAAGGGTGCCCTATTTCTGGACAGTTGTATTCGATTGCTGTTGAACCACTTTTGCACAAGGTCCGTTCCACTCTTACTGGTATTATTTTTCCAGGTTTGTCTTTTCATACAGGTTTAGTAGTTTCAGCTTATGCTGATGATGTAAACATTTTCATTAAGAACCAGAATGATGTTACAGCTCTGATACACTGTTTGGACCTTTATGAAAAAGCGTCATCCGCTAAAGTGAACTGGGAAAAAAGTTCTGCGTTAAAACTTGGCCCATGGACAAATAACAATTTGCCAATATTACCGGGCAATATCAGATGGGTTGACCAAGGTTTAAAATTCTTGGGTGTTTTTTTGGGGACAGATACCTTTGTGGAGAAAAATTGGGAAGGTGTTACGGAGAGAGTGTGTGCCAGATTATCTAGATGGAAATGGCTGCTGCCTCAGCTGTCTTACAGGGGGAGGGTTCTGGTTGCAAATAACTTGGTTGCTTCGGCCCTCTGGCATAAACTGACTGTACTCACACCACCATCTTGTCTTATAAGAGATATCCAAAGGACTCTAGTGGACTTCTTCTGGTCTGGACGACATTGGGTGAAAGCTGCAGCCTTGTACCTGCCAGTACAGGAGGGAGGTCAAGGACTCATAGACATAACCTCACGGATCACAGCTTTCCGGCTTCAAACATTGCAGAAACTACTATATGGTGTTGGACTACCGTGGCTAGATACTGCACGTCTTCTGCTAAGGAAAGCAGGCCGTCTTGGCTATGATAAACATCTTTTCCTGCTGCGCCAAGGATCTTTGGACTTAACAGGTCTCCCACGTTTTTACCAATCAGTTTTAAATGCCTGGCAGATCCTCACCTTTGAGAGAAGAAAGGATGTGAAACCTGGGATGTGGGTTTTTGAAGAACCTCTGTTTGAAAACAGTTTCTTCTCGACACAGCTGCTCTCGTCTGTTACGCTGAGATCTAAGATGAGAGAAGCGGGCTGTGTGAAGTTGGGTCATCTCATGAAGCTGTCTGTGTCCTGTCTCACGGAGCAACTAGAGGTGCGATCTCAAAGACTTGTGCAAAGACTGAAAGAAGAAACATGTGCTTCTCTGCCAGATTCTATCAAGGCGTTTGCTTTTAATAGTTCTCTGTCTGACCAATGGGATGATGAGTGTGAGTACGAGTTTCCTTCCCTAATTGTCTCTCCTGCAGTGGATCAGTGGCAGGATGAGACAGAAAAGTTGCTGTCCCTCCAAGACTCACCACTAGGATGTTTTCAAGGCTTGGGAAAGAAAGTCCTGTACACTATTTGTGTGAAGGTCCTGAACTTACGCTCGTTGGCAGAAGTGGCGGTGTCGAAGTGGACTGGGTTTTTTGACACCGGCTCTACCCCGAGAGGCTGTTGGCGGTCCCTGTACAAGTCCCCCATTGAGAAACGGATGGGCGACCTCCAGTGGAGGATTGTGCATGGGGCCATAGCTACAAACAGGTATCTGGCACACCTTAATCCTGACATTAGTGTTTCATGTCCTTATTGTTCCCAAGAAGAAACATTGTACCATATTTTTATTGAATGCTTACGACTGAATCCTTTACTTGTTCTTTTGGATCATCTGTTTGGTGGTTTGGGTGTACAGTTCTCTAACCAAATTTTTATCTATGGTCCACGGTACAGTGCAAAGAAAAAACAGTTTCACACTCTCTTAAATTTCATTTCTGGTACTGCAAAATTGGCAATATGGATATCAAGAAAGAACAAAATCAATCAGCAACAAACAGATGATGCTCGTGTTTTATTTGAAAGACTGGTAATTGCTCGAGTCCGTGTGGAATTTGAGTATTTTAAGTTGACAAAAAACATGGATGTCTTTGTTAATAAGTGGGGTATTAACAATGTTTTGTGTTCAGTGGATGACTCATGTTTAGTATTTACTTTTTGATTTTTTTTAACTTTTACCATGTTTGACAAAAAACATGGATGTCTTTGTTAATAAGTGGGGTATTAACAATGTTTTGTGTTCAGTGGATGACTCATCGTTAGTATTTACTTTTTGATTTTTTAACTTTTACCATGTTTTATTTGTATTGAATGTTGGAGTGTGAAATAAAAGACTTTTAAAACTCAAACTCTATCTATCTATCTATCTATCTATCTATCTATCTATCTATCTATCTATCTATCTATCTATCTATCTATCTATCTATCTATCTATCTATCTATCTATCTATCTATCTATCTATCTATCTATCTATCTATCTATCTATCTATCTATCTATCTATCTATCTATCTATCTATCTATCTATCTATCTATCTATCTATCTATCTATCTATCTATCTATCTATCTATCTATCTATCTATCTATCTATCTATCTATCTATCTATCTATCTATCTATCTATCTATCTATCTATCTATCTATCTATCTATCTATCTATCTATCTATCTATCTATCTATCTATATCTATCTATCTATATCTATATCTATCTATATCTATATATCTATACTATATCTATATCTATATCTATCTACTATATCTATATCTATCTACGGTATCTATATCTATCTACGGTATCTATATCTATCCACAGTATCTATATCTATCCACGGTATCTATATCTATCCACGGTATCTATCCATCCACGGTATCTACAGTATCTATCTATCCACGGTATCTATCTATCCACGGTATCTATCTATCCACGGAATCTATCCATCCACGGTATCTATCCATCCACGGTATCTATCCATCCACGGAATCTATCTATCCACGGTATCTATCCATCCACGGTATCCATCCACGGTATCCATCCATCCACGGTATCCATCCATCCACGGTATCCATCCATCTATCTATCTATCTATCTATCTATCTATCTATCTATCTATCTATCTATCTATCTATCTATCTATCTATCTATCTATCTATCTATCTATCTATCTATCTATCTATCTATCTATCTATCTATCTATCTATCTATCTATCTATCTATCTATCTATCTATCTATCTATCTATCTATCTATCTATCTATCTATCTATCTATCTATCTATCTATCTATCTATCTACCTACCTACCTACCTACCTACCTACCTACCTACCACCTACCTACCTACCTACCTACCTACCTACCTACCTACCTACCTATCTATCTATCTATCTATCTATCTATCTATCTATCTATCTATCTATCTATCTATCTATCTATCTATCTATCTATCTATCTATCTATCTATCTATCTATCTATCTATCTATCTATCTATCTATCTATCTATCTATCTATCTATCTATCTATCTATCTATCTATCTATCTATCTATCTATCTATCTATCTATCTATCTATCTATCTATCTATCTATCTATCTATCTATCTATCTATCTATCTATCTATCTATCTATCTATCTATCTATCTATCTATCTATCTATCTATCTATCTATCTATCTATCTATCTATCTATCTATCTATCTATCTATCTATCTATCTATCTATCTATCTATCTATCTATCTATCTATCTATCTATCTATCTATCTATCTATCTATCTATCTATCTATCTATCTATCTATCTATCTATCTATCTATCTATCTATCTATCTATCTATCTATCTATCTATCTATCTATCTATCTATCTATCTATCTATCTATCTATCTATCTATCTATCTATCTATCTATCTATCTATCTATCTATCTATCTATCTATCTATCTATCTATCTATCTATCTATCTATCTATCTATCTATCTATCTATCTATCTATCTATCTATCTATCTATCTATCTATCTTCTAGCTAGCTGTCTAGCTATCTATCCATCAATCCATTCATCCATTATCTTTACCCGCTTCTTCCTTTTTGCGTTGCGGGATTCACTGGTGCCCATATCCAGCAGTCATTGTGTGAGAGGCGGGGGAGACCCTGGACAGATCTCCAGTCCATCACAAGGACACATAGAGACAAACAACCATTGACTCTCTCACTCACACCTAGGGATGCTGATCTGTTTTCTTGTTGCTGTGTTCATCTGTGACCATCTGCTCATACAGACTCATGTTCGTGCTGCTGTTTGTAATGGTGTTTTTCTATTACATTAGTGCTTAGTGTATTTCTAGTTGATATTTTTCTTAGTTATATCCTAGATTTTATTACTGTTTTTCTCTTACATTTTGTTGTTGGATGTAACTGGGACCCTGTGTACATCATCTCGTTTCATCACATGTACCACATGCGGTGCAAATGACAATAAAGATTCTCTGACTCTCTGACTCTGACAATTTAGAGTTACCAGTCAGCCTAACATGCATGTTTTTGGTCCCACGCATGCACGGACAAAACATGTAAACTCCACCCAGAAAGGCTCCTGGCTGAGATCTGATTCGGTGACCTTCTTTCTGAGGCAACAGCTCTACCAACTGAGCCACCATGCTACCCACAACCCAACTCCATATAAATACAAAACATTCCAGTTGACTTTCAAAGTCAACTGAAATGTTTAGTGTTGATTATCATACCAAAACACACATTTTAATATCCCATAGAGTTACTTGGCGTGACAGCATTGTTATCCTAAAAGTTATTTTATGTGAAAACTTTGTAGGAATTAAGGTTCTTTATTTTTCCAGTTGTAAACATTGTTTTGAATCCGGCAATTCTCTTATTAATAAATTGGCTAAACATATTTTATTCTTCTACAAGAACATTCTTCTACAAGAACAAACAACTGCTACATCTGAGAGCAGACGATTACGTGTGCGACCTTTCTAAAGACATGTACTAAGGTTAACAGAACACTCAGATACAAATGATTCTCATCTAATATTAATAGGATATGCTAAGCAGTTAACACCAAGCCATCACAGGACAGGACAGCACCTCTGAGTGCCAACAAGTGAGATGAATGATACTGTGAGTGAAATAAAGCTTATAAAAAATAAGATTAGGATCTGTACATTGTTCTTCTACAGGATAAAGAAAACAACAATATCAATGTCGGCTAACATTTAAAACATCATTACACCACACTTTATGACCCTGCATGATGACAAAGCCATCTTAAATTAAAAATGTAAGTAGAGAGTTGAGTATATTTTGGCTACACAAAGAGTGCTGTGTTATACAAGTATTGAAAAGGAAATAAAGACAACAGTTAATTTATAATCCTGCTTATACTGTGCACTAACAATCCAGAAATCAAAGTACGTATGTGGCTTCATTCTTGACGGTATGTTTCTGTCTTTAATTCGATTTGTGTACAGAACTGTCAAAGATTCTTAAAAAAAAAAACTAAAAAACTACTTAGGCATGAACAGCAGCGCTTGGGAGACATCAATATTTCAGTCAGGTGTGTCAAGAAAGAGAGAGAGGGGGAGACTGAGTGAGAAACATGAAAGCAGCTATGGGGTGGTGGTTGGGGGGCCCCCCTTGCCAAGGCATCCCCATGGCTGACAGAAAGACTAAGGCTTGTTGTGTGTGTGTGTTTATGTGTGTGTGTTGTGTATGTGCCATTCCCCAATCCTCACCCCACTCCTATACTCACTATTGTGTGTACCACCTCTGTCACCTTTCCTCTAATCAGGAGTTTAAATCAATGACGTTGTCCAAAACTATAATTGCCAGTCTTTAAACTGCTTCTCTCGCAATATGCTTTCACCAGGAAACCACTCGGCAGCAGAAATACGCCTTTGCGTCTGTCGTTGTGTGTGTATGTGTGAGCTGGATTAAGAGTATTTTCTCATTACGACAGTGTCTGAACGAGTAGAAAGTGCTTCTCACATTGTTTTACAGCATCCTGAAACCTCAGAGCTCAGCACTAAGTAGCATAATACCCCGTAGTCCCACACTGATGCCTTAGCCTAGAACTGTGTTATCACAAAATGGTCTGTGAGTCAGACCCAGTGGACATCACTGATTAGGTTATTTAAGAAAATGTTTTTATCTTGTGAGGTTTCATACAGTTTTTGGAAGATGAATCAGTTTTGATTTTACAAAGAAGGTCCAGCTAACTTTAATTTAGCCATAGATTTATGGACATTCACCATTAGTATCAGTGAATCTGAACTCACTTTTCCAAGAATCCAGAAAGTGTTAAAAACTAACCCATGTGCAGATCTTAATGCAGGTATAAACACAGCAATGGCTTAAAACTATCCAACAAAGTACTGGCCTGCTGTAAGAAAATAACGGTTTGAGCAGTCTCTTCAAGAAAAGTCCAACATGAAGACTTGAAGATCAAATTATCAAACCAGCAACTGCAGTTCTCATCTTACACTGTTGTGCACTCTTTTTTTATGAATGATAACCGGATAACTGGATATGTGTGAACAGACACACACAAACAGGAATTACGTGATCATGGTGATGAGAGATAAATAGGAATTCACCTTGCAACTCCTAGTTAGTATGCATTTGCTCATACTTTACCGGTCACTCAGTTTTAACATTGCTCATTGCTCCATTACCTGAAAGTTTCCTTAATCGTACCCTTCCCTGACAACAGGCAAACACATACATTCACACCATTTAGATGAATGTGATACTGTATATTCATTCCCCTATTTATCGTAGACAGACAAAAAAAAAAAAAGGGGGTGACGAAAACAACTGATTTTTCTGTCTCTTCCACAATAGAGGGGCTGATAGAAAAAAAAAGCAGACAGAGATGGAGATGGAAAGAAAGCTGTCTGGTTAACAAGGTGTTGAGCACGACATGCCTTGAGGAGTCCACGCTCCCTTACCCTCAAAGATTAGACATCACTCTCTCTGTTGATCCCCCTCTCTCTTCCTGGTGTGACACAAGGGGAACATGCCTCTATCACAAGGGGGACACCCCAGGAAACATCTCTTCCTTTCCTTCTCTAGGCTGGTAGAAAATTGCTTGCTTTTCCCTTACTGTCCGCATTACAAGATTTTTGGGCTTCTAACTCCCTCTACTTTCCCTTATACCCCAACAGCATTTCTCATCACAAACATTTAAATATAGTGAAAACTAATTTGCTAACCCAAATACATTAAATCACCTTAAGTTTCTATGTTAAATTTCTGTAAATTTCAAGAAAACACAAAAGGATAGGCAATAATGGCAGTGATATAATATTCACATGGACTTGGAATCATCTGGGAAACTCAGCCCTCTATAAAAAGCTAGCAGCCATCAAGGCACTAATGATTGGATGGTAGATTGATGGTCCTACTTTTGCATGTGAACAACTAGTTTTGGCTGTCAATAGCAAACTGGTTGATCCACTATGAAGGTGTTGCTTATAAGACCAAGTTTGCTTGCAACTGCTCAGACTCAGGTTTTTTTGATAAAAAATGAAATGATTCAACAAAGAAAAACCCATCCAGAGCACCTGACTCAACCTTGATATGGCTCTTATGAATTCGAAGGCCTGGCCCAGTCTGGACTGTTCTGACCTGGGTTCCACATTGGGAAAAAGATGTAGCGTGGATTATTATCATAACTCTGGCTTTACATGGCCTGTCAACAAGATTTAAAAACTGGTGTGTAGTTAAAAGTTTGTACTTTTGACATAAATTTAAATTGAGTTATAGAGCAACTGAAATTAGGGATGCACCGATAAATCGGCCCCGATTTCCTTAATTTGAGGAAATCTGCGATCGGCCGATCGTTAAACGAGAAGCCGATTTTATCCACTGATCGCCGCAAAGGTCTGAAAATCAGCCGCTGTCCCTTTTTTCTCTGCTGTGAGAGAGGGGGTGGGGGAGGGGGCTGACTAACAGACCCGCCCACCAGGTCACATCTGCACATGCGCGTTAACACAGTCAACACAGGCCACTCGGAGCAGCCATGTTGTCTGTTTGGAAGTTCTACTATTTTAAAATGAGCAAAAGATCTCAACTTGTGTAAAGCCGAAGTAAGTCGTGGTGGAGCCACAACAAAAACCTTTAATACAACAAACTAGTTCACTATTTAAGAAATCACCACGCAGCCAAGTGTGCAACGTTTGAAGCGAGCAACCAAGCTAAGCTAATGCTAATGCTAGCGCTATCAAAGAGCCAGTCGGTGTGCCGCTGTTAACTTTTATGAGCAACGAAAAGAGCAAAGCTACCACGAGGAAAGTGATGGAGTTCGTGGCATTAGACGACCAGCCCTTTTCAGTCGTTGAGGACAAAGGTTTTAGAAGCTTAATGAAGCACGTGAGCCCACAATATATATATGCCGAGGCGGAGATATTTTTCTGATGTTTCACTACCAGAGATGTTCGGCCACGTTTGGAGAGACACCCGCAGCCTGCTAAAAGCTAATTCAAATACACTCAGCTTTACAACAGACATCTGGACTTATGATGTAAGTGTCCATGTTAAGTTTTACTGCACAGTGGATTGACAAACAAGTCGAACGTAATCAAGTACACTTAAACTGTAATCCCAGCCATCACCGCACTCAGCGGAATTTGGAGAAACAAGCCAGCACAGACCATGGTGTGGGTAAAGCCAAAGCTACGTTGCTGGAGGATGTTGTGAGAAGATTCATCAACATTGAGCATGATGAGCCCCTGTACAGCTTGACCACTATTCTGGATCCAAGGTAAATAACTGTGAATATTCTATTTTAGTCACAATTACAACCTACTGCTATATTTCAAGAAACATTTAAATTAAATTTAAAATAAAAATTTCTTTATTGAAAATTTCAATCAAGAAAAGTTTATTTTAATTTAAATCAAAAAAGGCGTTCAATACAGGATCAACTGGACTTTATTTGTTGCAGAAAACGTTTCGACTTCTGTCCAGAAGTCTTTTTCAATTCTGTTTTGTAAACATTAAATCTTTTTTTAAAATTGCATGTAAATAAAGAAATGCTTTTATATGCATTTCTTTATTTACATGCAATTAAAAAAACTTTTAATGTATACAAAACACAATGATTGACCCATCTTTCTTTGTTTATGCAAAACAAGGTACAAGAATCACTACTTCTCAGCAGAAGGGGGGACCAGATGCACACTAGCCTGGCCCTCGCCCTCCTGCACAGCTCCGCTCAATTCTCATTTCCCTTCACTGCACAGTCTGGGACTTCTCCCATTAACAACCATTTCTCCGGTAGATTTTTGTTCGGACCAATCAGAGAACAGAAGGGGCGGAGTTTTTGGCCCCTAACCTACGCCCCCACCTGTCCCAGCGCAGCCAGCTCGCAGCGCATGTTCTCATTCAAAGCGATGCAGGAGTCCTGCATCGAGGACTGTTGTATAAATGACACAAAATGTATTAATTTCCCCTTCTTAATCCCTTATCTGGAGTTTTCTTTTGTTTTTTTGGCCAAAAGTCAAGTGTTCGCTCCCTCCTCCTCCTCCTTCTCCTCCTCTCCCTCCGCTGAACACGGAAATGCCCCCACCTGTCCCAGCTCGCAGCCGCATGTTCTCATTCAAAGCGATGCATGACTGTTTTATATGTGACACAAATTTATTAATTTCCCCTTCTTAATCCCTTATCTGGAGTTTTCTTTTGTTTTTTTCCCAAAAGTCAAGTGTTCGCTCCCTCCTCCTCCTCTCCCTCCGCTGAACAAGGAAACGTCTCAGGTTGTCACGAGAGAATTAAAGTCAGGTTTTAAGTTGCTGCCCGAGTCCCATCAGATTTCCTGGTCTTCTGGTGTGTTGGACCAGCGCTCCATGGTTTTATTTTATTAGGACGTTTTATTATCATATATTATAAACACAGAATATACAACGGAGCGAGAGAAAATTCAACAGGAGGCGGAGCTGAAGTCAAGTTCAGAAGACCACAGGGGAGCAGCCATCAGCAGAGCCCACGCCTCCAGCAAGAATCGTTTGTCAATGGACAGGTTCCAGACCCTTGTCTGAAGCGAAGTGAAGGACAGGGTATGGTTTCAACCAGGCTAGATGCACACCTGCTGCAGGAACATTCTCTGAAGTGGGGCCTCCTGAGATGAATCTGCAGCAAAAAGGTGTAGTCTACTGTTTGCAGTTCACAACAAAATCTTAAAGGAGAACATTGAAAAGGAGCAGCAGCTGACCAGCCCTTTAGCTATGCAGGTACAGAACTACCTATCAGAGGTTCCTGTCGAAAGGAGCCAGGACCCATTGGTCTACTTGAGGATGAATGAAAATCGTTTCCCTCATCTTGCTCTACTTGCCCGAACGTACCTCTCTGCCCCATGCACAAGCATTGAAAGTGAGCACCTGTTTAGTTGGCTGGACATGTAGTAGATGAGAAAAGAAGTCGCCTGTCTGGTGACAAAGCAGAAATGCTTTTGTTCATCAAGAAAAACCTGCCACTAATGAAAAAGTGACTGGAATAAGTCTGTGAGGACAAACTTACCTGTGCAAGTGTTATTTCTTATTACCCACTGACTTGAAAATGTTACACATGCTGCATTATCTTTTTTTGTTTTGTTTTTTAAAAATGTAAATGAAAATAAAAATAAAAATAAATTAAAAATGTAACAAGTGAAAGAGTAAAATGAACTGATTTTTTTATAGTTGCACTTTGTTTACAATTAATTTATGCAACCTTTATTTAGTCAGGTAAATCTTATTGAGCCTCGAGGGCTCATTTACGAAAGCGACCTGCTACAAACTAAAGAATGATGAACATCAATGATACAAATACATTAAACAATAAAAAGAAAAGAAACAGTAGCAAAAAGTAGCAAAAACATTATAAGGTAGATGTACAAAAAAAATCAAAGACAGGAACAATAAAGTAAGATGGGAAAATTTACGGTACATTTTGACCTTTTCACACCTTAAAATCGGTATCGGCCAAAATCGGAATCGGCAGGTCAGACTTTCTAAAAATCGGTGATCGGCCAGAAAATTGAAATCGGTGCACCCCTAACTGAAATCAGTCATGTGTGGCGGTGCGTCAATCGACTATTCAGAAAAAAAGGTCAGTCAAAATAGGCGGTACCAAACACTGGAGTAAGTGGCGAAATCGCCATTCACTGTCTGTTATTAATAAGGCAATTATGTGTCAGGAAAAAAAATGTGTAAGACTGACATCTGTTTTGAACTCTTTAAATCGGCTCAACGCTCAATTAGAAAGAGTTTTAAAAAAAGAAAGTGGCTGATTTTGTTTGGACAGGGAAGAAGAAACTGAAAGTTATGCACCATAACTCATGTTCCCTGAAAGAAGGGAACGAGGTGCAACACAATTGCTATGGGAATTGCGCTGCCGCGCGGTTCACCTGAAGTAATACACTCACGCCTTTACGGCAGGTGGGTGTCAGCGTCACCACAGAGGCCCCGCCCTCTTGGTATAAAGACATGTGCGCCCATCTATCTTTCTACAAGTGCACTTCACCTTGCTTGGGCATTGAAAAGGGCAAACTGTGTTGCACCTCGTTCCCTTCCTTCAGGGAACATGAGTTATGGTGCATAACTTTCAGTTCCCTTGTCAGTCAGTGCACTCGGTGCAACACAATTGCTATGGGAACGTAATTCATTCATGCCCTTTGAAAATGCTCTGGAAAATGCATGCTTGTGAGAACTTCTGCCTTTATACTTGTACTTTATACTCCAGTTGTTCTGTATTGAACGCCTTTTTTAAAATTTTATCATGTCCTGGATGACTGAGAATCTTCACCAGCTTATACTTTAGGCGTTTTGGCTGTTCTCTACTGTGTGTTAGAGAGGACAGCTTGAGTGACGTCACATGCAGTGACATCCAAACTGTAGTGTTTTGCAAACGTGTTTGTGGAACTCCAGTTGGCAGCAGCACAGATGGCTACCATTGGTACACCCTTAAACAGAGCCCATGAGGCAGTTAGGCCTCGAGTGGAATGGGCGTGTACCCCAGAGGGCACCTGTTGACCTTTGCTGCTATACGCACTTTTTATTACCTCAGTCACCCATTGTGAGAGGTGCTGCTTGAAAGGGCTCTGCCAGCAGCAGGATTGGCAAAACATACAAACAGTTGGTTTGTTTTCCTCCAACTGACAGTTCTGTTGATGTAAACACTCAAGGCCCTGACAGGGCAGAGTACATTCAACCTTCTCTGTTCCTCAGTGAGGACAGGATGGGGAGGAAACGCAGAGAGCTCAAAGTCCAGACTTCTGGGATTTAGAGTTGGAACCTTTGGGACATATTCGGGGTTAGGACGCAGGGTGACCTTTGACCCGTGAGGGGCAAACCTGGTACACATTGGGTGTACAGACAGAGCGTGGAGGTCACCCACATGTTTAGCTGAGCAGAAAGCTAGGAGCAAAGCAGTTTTATAAGATAACAAATCTATCTTAATGTTGCAGAGTGGCTCAAATGGAGACCCACACAAAGTATCCAGGACTAACTGCAGGTCCCAGTTTTGGGCCAGGGTCCTGCTGGGGGAACTTTTCCAAAGTACGCCCTTCGTGAAACGTATCATGAGGGGGTGTGCGCCGGGAGTTTTATTTCCCCAGCCTACATGGCACGTCGAGATGGCTGACAAAAAGACTTTAATAGTGGAAAAGGAGCTGCCTTTTTCCAGCAGGTCTTGTAGAAAAGTGAGGAGCTGGACCAGGTCACAGGAATATGAGATAATATTCCTCTCTAGACACCAGGCCTCAAAAACACGCCATTTACGAGCGTAGAGAGTCTGAGTTGACTAGGCTCTAGCTCCCTGTATCGTGTTTATAGCATTACCGGGGAGGCCGGAGGCCATCAGCCGGTTCCTCTCAGCGGCCAGGCTGAGAGTTGCCACAGATCTGGATGTGGGTGAAGGAGCTACCCGTGGGCCTGAGTCAGCAGGTCCCTGTGGAGGGAGGGGGGGGGCAACTGCCATGGTGTCCCTGACAAAAGTGAGATCATTTCTGGGAACCACAGTTTCTGTGGCTATCTGGGAGCTATGAGTATCAGGGAGAGAGCTCCCCTACGTACCCGTTCCAGGGTCGCCTGAATCAGAGGGACGGGAGGAAATGCATAATATAGCACCCCTGCTGGCCAGTTGTGAGCCAGGGCATCCGTTTCCCAACGGAGCATCTGTTTCCTTCAGTGAGAATATAGGACACAGTGCGTGCTGGTTTTGCAGGCGAACAGATCGACGGATGCCCGCCCGTATCGTACCCAGACCTGTTCCATGATACGTGGGTTCAGCCTCCACTCTGAGGAGAGGAGGGGTCCTCTGGAGAGGGTGTCTGCCCCGTGGTTTAGCTCTCCCGGGATGTGTGTCGCTCTCAGTGACAATATTCGGGGGCTGCACAATGAGAGCAGCTTGTGTGTCAGGCTGAGGAGGAGTCGGGACCTTGTCCCCCCTTCTCTGTTGATAAAAGACACCATTGTCCGATTGTCTGATTTTATCAACACGTGTTGCTTTGTAATCAGCCCCTTCTTGTAGAAGTGCTTCATGGACAGAAAGACAGCTTTTAATTCCAGGAAGTTGATGTGGAGCCTTGCCTCCTGTTGTTTCCAGAGCCCTTGGGCGTTCTGGTTTCTGCAATACGCTCCCCAACCTCTCTTTGAAGCGTCTGTGGTGATCACCACACGAGACAGTACTCGTCCCAGCAGGACGCCAGTCGCGAACACTGAAGGATCCCTCCAGGGTTCCAGGGCTGTCACACACTCTGGGCTGATCAGTATCTTCCCTGCCCGCCTGAGGGAGGAAGGACGCATTTGTTTGTTTAGCCATATCTGCAGAGCGCGCATTTTTAATAATGCCTGAGACATGTAGGGAATGGCTGCTGCCAGAAGACCCAACAGGCACTGGCAGAGTTTGAGAGACACTCTCTGGCCCAGCTGAAAGCATACCAGGCAGAGGTGGATGGATGAGATCTGTGTCTCTGAAAGTCGTGCTCTGTACAGAATGGTGTTGACCTGTACACCCAGAAATACAGTAATCTGTGATGGAGTCAAATCGCTTTTCTGCAGATTTATGATGAAGCCCAGAGCCTCCAGGTGAGCCATCACCATCTGTGAGTGCAACTGTGCTTGTGCTTTTTTCTCGGCCAGGCTCAACAGGTCGTCCAAATAATTCATAATTCTGATCCCTTGACCCCTGAGTGGGGTCAAGGTTGCGTCCAAACATTTTGTAAATGTACGGGGAGCAGTTTTTAATCCGAAAGGTAAAGCTAGGAATTTGTAAGCTTTTCCTTCGAATGCAAAGCGGATATTTTCTGTGTCTCCTCCAAATGCCACGTGGAAGAAAGCATCTTTCAAATCCACTGTGCATGTGTAATCTCCTGATCTCACAGACTGGATCACTTGTTTCAGAGTGAGCATTTTGAATTTGTAAAATTTTATTCTCTTGTTCAGCTCTCTGAGATCCAGAATCGGTCTCAAGCTCTGGTCCCGTTTGGGCACGAGGAAATAGTTGCTGTAGTGACCGGTGTGTATATTGTATGTTGGAACAACATTTATCACTCCTTTTGCAGCATCGTTGATATCTCCTCTCTTAAGACGTGTGCATGGTCTGGGTTTATGTTTGACTGCAGCACCCCCGTGCACGGGGGCGGCCTCTTGTGGAACTGCAGCCGGAGGCCTTGACACACTGTCGACATGACCCACGTGTTTGGGGCACATGCCCTCCAGGCCTGCGTGTACGCGCTGAGCCTGTGAGACATGTTTATTCTGGGTTGTCTGTGCATCGTGGGTGCATGAGGGGGAACAGTTACCCCTCCCCACCCCACGCTCGGCCCCTGGTGAGCTGACCTGTCTACCAGCAGTCGCCGTGAAATCTGTCTGATCCAGATACTCCAGGCGCCCCGCTGTGGCTCATTGTCTGATCTGACACCTTGTATGTCACGAGGGAGGAGGGGTGATTGCCCTCTCCCTTCATCGTGACTGTTTTTATAAAATGGTGCTACGTTGTTTTTTTGTTTTTGTTTTTTTGTCAAGAACCAGGGCAGTTTGCGCTTTTGGTACTTTATTTTCGTGTTTTGAAGAACAAAAATGCATCTTATTTACACACACAGCGGAAACATTTAGTTTTTTGCACACACGAATGTCACCTGCTTTTTGTAGCTTTTTACAAATAAAGTCTGGGTTTAAAAGTCTTGGTTCCCGTACCACATGGGCGGACGAACCCGTAAAACTGTGAAGTGGTACCGCTTCGTCAGGCCAACTTCTACCTTCTGTCCCAGTTCGTCGAGGAAGTTCTCGGCGGAACTGCTTGGTGAGGAACGAACCTGTTCCTGGTCCAGGACTGGCCAGTCGGAGATGGCCCTGCTGCGGATCTCTGCCGTTGCTCCCCATCGTAAGCTGTTCTTTTTGTGAGGGACGGCGTGTGGCTGAGCTATATCGAGGCTGCACGGGCCTGCTCCCACTGGTGTCTCTAGGGGTGCAAAAGTTTTTCTCGGCATCCCCTCACGCAGGGCCTCGGCCTGTTTTCGTCTTTGCTCCAGCCTGCTCTGGATACGCTCCAGAGCCCCCCCGAAGAGTCCCGTCGGCTCGATCGGGTGGTGGAGGAACGGGAACCGCTGGCCCTCCGGCAGGTCCGTCAAAGTCAGCCACAGGTGGCGTTGGACGATGACCCCTTCAGCCATGCATCTCCCCTGAGCGATGGCCACGGTCCCAATCATTCGCAGGACGAAGTCAGTCGCCTTGTGGGCTTCCACCAGGATCTCTGTCGCAGCTTGTTTGCTTGTCTTTACCTGGAGCTCTTGCAACTTCTCTGCCAAGTAGGCTTGCATCATGGCCGAGGCATTCATGGCGCGGACCACAAGGCCCTGAGCTCAGTAACACTTTTTGAGCTGGGAGCAGGCCTTGCTGGGCAGAGTCGGATTTGTGCCCGACATCCTAGGGACCAGGTGATCCGCCAGCGTGTCCTCCATCTGTGGGACGTTGGTGATTCTTGCTGCCTCCATTCCGGCGATGCATGGGAGCCCTGGGTTCAGCCCAGGTGCGAGTGAGCTCCGTCAGGAAATCCAAAAAAATCGGCTTCCTGTGCCCAGTGGCCGACTGCTGTTTGGCAAAGAAATAATTCCCCGCCAACCTAGTTACCTGTTGGCAAGGTGGGGGTTTTGTCCAGCTGATCCGTAGCGTGTCCGCCGCTCTGCGACACAAGTCGAACAAAGCGGGGATTGAGACATCTGTCTCTGGCTGAGTTGACGTCGGGTTCTGGGAGAAGTCTTCCTCTTCCCATTCGTCCTCGTTCTCAAGCTTTGTCGTCTGAAATCTCACCCGAGGCTGTTAGCGAGAGCTCGTCACTCGTAACAGGCTTCTCGTGTCAAACTCGGCGGTGGAGTCCCCGACGGGGGCCGCCATGTCCATACTGTCCCCTCAGTCAGCTTGTCCGCTGTCCGCCAGGTCCACGGCCTCGAGTTCCGGTGTGGGAGTGAGTGCCTCTGTGAGGTCTGGGTCCCGTGCCGCCGCGGAGCCACCCATGGCCTTGAACACAATGTCCACTCGACGCTTCCTCACAGCTTCAAGCATCTGGCTGCAGTGGGGGCAAGACTCGGGGGATTCCAGCGCTGTCTTAGTGTGTAACATCCCCAGGCAGACGGGACAGGCCTCGTGGGTGTCCGTCGCTGAAAGGGAGTAGCCGCAGCCGCTGGGGCAGGCCCGGGAGCTAGGGCTCGTTGGCCTGCTGGTCTTCTTAGAATTTTTGGGTTTTCGCTTTTCCTTCTCTGGAGCCATGGATGAGAAGAGTCGAGCTCGTTAGCAGTGCTAACGTGGTCCGGAGACGTCTTCTTCGTCGCGTCGCTTTCGCTGGTTAGCCCGCTAACTCGTTAGCAGGTGGCGGTGTGACGCAGTTAGCGCCGTAGAGCGAAGCAGCTGCGAAGAGAGAAAAACTTAGAGGTTAAATAAAAGACGCTGGACTAGCTTTCGCTAGCCTAGCAACACGCAGGAAATTTCTCTGTACGCTCAGTGTAGGGAGCGTGCTCACCTCCGGTCAAGCGATGTAGCTACAGAGAGTCCCACAAAGTTCAGGTGTAAGCGAGGTGAAGGGCAAAAGAGAAAGATAGATGGGCGCACGCGTCTTTATACCAACAGGGCGGGGCCTCTGTGGTGACGCTGACGCCCACCTGCCGTAAAGGCGTGAGTGTATTACTTCAGGTGAACCGTGCGGCGGCACAATTCCCATAGCAATTGTGTTGCACCGAGTGCACTGACTGACAAGGGAACAAAACACCAAAGTAAATATTCAAAGTGACTTAAGTCTTTTTCCACATTAGAAAATATTCAGACAACTTCACTTTTAGTGCAAGTCACTGTGTGTAATTTTCCAGTAATAATACATTTTAAAATATTAAAAATTATACAAAATCTTAACACAATATGTTTTATCAGATATATGGGAATTTATTAATAAAGTATTTAGTTTATTACTTCAAGTTTGGTAGAAGCTTTTTGTTCAACCATTACAGTTTTAGGTCTTTATCACAGTCTAACAGACAGATCCTGTCAAGCTTCATCAAACTGGTTTAGACATTTTTATGAATAGTCATCCTCAGATCTGTCTCCATTTATAATAAGCCTGCACTTTGATAGTGAGAGAGTTGACCTTCAGCTACTCCATCTCAGTTGTTATTTTGGCTGAATGCCTGTTGGTTGGACACAATGTTTAAAGATTTGCCCAAATATTCATTTATTCTGACCCCCACCCGAAACATCTTTCCCTTGTGATTTCACTGTCTATTAAAAGCTATCTGACAAATTGAACACAGTGTTTTTTCCTCTTATACAGTGTGTCGTTCATCTGACAACTCTATTACAAAGGATTGACTAACAAAGGGCTGCTCTTTCAGGTGCAGCCCTCTCTGAGGAGAGATTAGCCTCTCTGAGTTTTTGTTCACCTTCCTGACCATAGCTCTTCTGCTCAGATTTGCAATATATATATATATACATAGCTAATATAGCTAGTGTAGATATAGCCACACAAACAGCTGGTTGATTTATTTTGGTTTATATCATTTCTTTTATTTACTTTTAGTTTTGTATGCTTTTATTTAAATATGTATTGTTGTGTGTACCTCATCTCTGTGATTTTTGTTTAAAACAGGTCTCGCTTGTAAATAAGTCCTTATATGACTCAATGAGACTAACCTGTATGAATTAAGGTTGAATGAAAGCAAACTTTTTTTTTATTACCGTTATGAAATACTCCTACAAATGTTCATTGGGAATTGTTTTTCTTTTTGACTTATGATCCAAAAGCTCTTCACAATTTAGAGGTTAATTTATTTCCCACTTGTTACAGTACATTTTTTGACCTGATATACACACACATTTATATTTTGAAATATGCTTTAACAAAAAAATTGTCATAAAACAAATCTAGCAATCCATAAAAGAATGCTGTCTCGCACACCAACGTTTTAAAAGAAAGATTTTGTGTGATCTGTTAGTGCTCAGACCATGTGTTGGGAATCCAATGCTTACATTCTGGGACTTTCATGAAAATATTGCTGGTGTTTCATTAAACATTTTGCTGACAGACAGACAGACAGACAGACAGACAGAGAGACAGACAGACAGGTAACTTCAACAGGAAATACCAAAGTTACAAATACCTAACATAATCTGCACACAACACAGATGTTGGTTCAATTTCTTTAAAACAAACAAATGCTGGAAGCAACACACACAGAGACACGCCTTCACACCCACAAGTACACAAACCATCTGAGTACAGAACCATGCAAACTTCACATGAGCAAATACTTTATTCTGTTATGGACCTGTATTCTCTAATATTGTCAATGCACAGTCCCAAACACAGACCTATAGCATTGCGACAAAGAGATCAGAGAAACGGGCAGAAAATAATAGAATCTTCAGCCCAGTAATCCATATTCATTCTTCTCATCCCTCCTCTCCTCATTCCTCCTGCCCTGCATGCCACGCTTCCCCATATCTGACATTCAAATGAGTTGTCTTTTCTCCCTTATTAGACACACACACACACACACACGCTCACACACAAATGCATAAACACTCAGTTTTTCTCACACACACACACACACACACACACACACGCACACAC
>JBBPBX010033349.1:0-29525 GCA_038048925.1 Garcialebias charrua
ATGAGGGTCCTCATTGATGTTGACGGTTGCCTTGATGTGGGACATGACCAGTTTCTCAAAACATTTAGCGACTATCGGAGAGTCGTGGTCGGAAGATCCGAGCGCTGGGCGTGTCTTCGCCGTGTATGCCCCCTTTACATTTGTGAAGACTTGGTCGAGTGTTTTATCTCCTCTCGTGGCTGCGAAGACGTTCTTATTGAAGGCTGGGAGGGACACCTGGAGATCCACGTGATTGACGTCCCCGCAAACAATGAAAAGCCCCTCAGGATATTTACATTCCAGCGAGGTGAGTAAGTCGTGAATCTCTCTCTGGGCGTCGTTAGCATTAGCATCGGGTGCTATGTAAATAACGCTGATTACGATCACTGAATAGTCACGTGGCATATAATGCGGCCTACATCTTATTGTGATCAACTCCACGGCAGCTGAACAAGCTCTTTTTATCACAGCACAGTTCGTGCACCAATCTTTGTGTACGTAAATACAAACACCACCACCTCGCGTTTTCCCCGTAGTCTCGAAGCACCGGTCTGTTCTGAAGAAGAGCCGGTCGTCCAGCTCGTAAACAGAGTCTGGAGTCTCCTCAGAAATCCACGTTTCCGTAAGACAAAGCACGGAACATCTTCTCATCTCCTCCGACGTGGTTACCCTCAAACGAAGTAGATCCATCTTGTTGTCGAGTGAGCGAACGTTAGACAGGAAAAGAGCCGGCATCGGGGGTTTACCGGTTATAGCGTCTTTCCGCATTCTCGTCATAATTCCTGCACGACAACCCCGCTTCTTTCCTCGTGAGCAGCGCTTTCTTTTCTTTCCCCTGGAGTGCATCTGCTTCCAGAAGGACGTTTTCAGCAGGTCCAATCTTCCGAGTTCTGATTTGAGTTCGTTGCTGATTTCAGCTGTGCCCTGTGGTAAATCCGCTCCAATTCTTAACAGATCAGTTCGGCTGTAATTCACCCGCAAAACACGCGCAGAGTCAGGTACAAAAACACTTTTAAAATTACTAAAAACTAGAGATGATCCGGGAACTCGTGAAGCTGCGGCTGCACTGAGCGCGGCCATCTTGCCTTGTAGTTTGTGTTTAAATAAGGACAAAGGTGTTCAAAAATCCACCAAATAATTCAATTTTAATAGTTCCAAAAATAAACTAACAAAGAATAAAATTTCAATGAAAAATAAATCAAAAGATAATAACAAATTTGGGCCCAACTTAAACAGGTCAACTGAAGTCTAACAAGGAGGAATGATTCCAGATTAGATTTTAAATAACTGATTTATGGGGAAGAAAAATGATCTATTTTACTGTGATCCACCTGATGAGCTCCACCTATACTTAAAGGTATTGTGACAAGATTTTGTAAATTTGAATATTTGTCAGAACATATATATCTTATATCATTAAGCTCTGGTCGTTTTTGCATAATAAATTATAAATATATTAAATTTTTATTCCAAGTTATGGTAGTTTTTTTCTCTGGGATACGCCCCTAAAAATCTGCGCATTTCCGCAAAACATCATCTTGACGTGACAACGGGAAGGCACGCTCCAACGTGCATTTAAATAATAATGGTGGAGCATGTCCTATCGCGTCTGAGATATCATTTTGAGACAGTAAATCTTCCAAAACTCTCATTAATAAACCCTCCCTGAATAAAAAAATTACAGATGTTACCTGATGGCGCAGACATAATTTAAAAATGCATACATAGCAACGTGTTTGCTCCGGGCTCTCGGCTAATATTTTTAGAAGCTATCTTGGCTAACAAGAGTCCCTGACACCGGTCACGTCTGAGATATATCATTTTAAGACAGTAAATCATCCAAAACTCTCATTAATATCCCTCCCCGAATAAAAGAAACAGAGATGTTACCTGATGGCGCAGACATAATTTAAAAATACATCATTAGCAACGTGTTTGCTCCGGGCACTCGGCTAATGTTTGTTAGCTGCTATGTCGGCTTATTACCGGTTGCGTCAGCGATATATCATTTTAAGACAGTAAATCATCCAAAACTCTCATTAATATCCCTCCCCGAATAGAAAGAAACGAGAGATGTTACCTGATGGCGCAGACATAATTTAAAAATACATAATTAGCAACGTGTTTGCTCCGGGCACTCGGCTAATGTTTGTTAGCTGCTATGTCGGCTTATTACCGGTTGCGTCCGCGATATATCATTTTAAGTCAGTAAATCATCCAAAACTCTCATTAATATCCCTCCCCGAATAGAAAGAAACGAGAGATGTTACCTGATGGCGCAGACATAATTTAAAAATACATAATTAGCAACGTGTTTGCTCCGGGCACTCGGCTAATGTTTGTTAGCTGCTATGTCGGCTTATTACCGGTTGCGTCCGCGATATATCATTTTAAGTCAGTAAATCATCCAAAACTCTCATTAATATCCCTCCCCGAATAAAAAGAAACGAGAGATGTTACCTGATGGCGCAGACATAATTTAAAAATACATAATTAGCAACGTGTTTGCTCCGGGCACTCGGCTAATGTTTGTTAGCTGCTATGTCGGCTTATTACCGGTTGCGTCCGCGATATATCATTTTAAGACAGTAAATCATCCAAAACTCTCATTAATATCCCTCCCCGAATAGAAAGAAACGAGAGATGTTACCTGATGGCGCAGACATAATTTAAAAATACATAATTAGCAACGTGTTTGCTCCGGGCACTCGGCTAATGTTTGTTAGCTGCTATGTCGGCTTATTACCGGTTGCGTCAGCGATATATCATTTTAAGACAGTAAATCATCCAAAACTCTCATTAATATCCCTCCCCGAATAGAAGGAAACTACAGATGTTACCTGATGGTGCAGACATAATTTAAAAATACATCATTAGCAACGTGGCCTGTGTTAGCTATCTGATTCGGCTAGCTTGTTAGCAGCGAACAAACATAATCTGCCGTGATAATTGGCTTTATACACTCAAAGTGTATAAAGTAAAACAACATGAACTCACGTAAAATAAATAGTTTATAATCTAAAACACTACACACCTCCGATTATGTTTACACAAAGACTTACTCATCTCCTGGACAGTCTTCCGATGGTCCCTGCGTTGTTTCGACATGGTAGCTCCTGTGGGACTTTCTTCTGTAGATTTTCTTTTAAAAATAGTAGGAATAGCATCCGGTTTTAAAAGTCTTCTGAATCTTAATGGTAATCCTAAAGATTCTTTTATACCAGGTGCTGAAAACAATCGGCAGTGAAATGGTCGCTGCAGACATAGGACTCCTGGAACCCACCGGTCTTTGTCTGGTCCATTCTTGACAAAGTTTGTCATCTTTTGGAAATTTGTGAAGGCTCACTTGTTCACTGCTGATATTAGAACACACAAATGCACTACAACGTGACGGCATTTTTCAAGTTACACAAATAAAAGGCGATCCTTCAGGAAATGAATCTGTATGGCAAGCAGTTAACACACCTAATAAACGGGCAAGGCTCTGCCTTCTGCCCGTTGTGACGTTGATGACTGGTGACGACGACTGGTGATGACGTATTGCGGAAATGCGCGGAATTTCAGGGGCGTATCCCAGCAAATACCAGAGAAAAATTTAGCATAATTTCGAATAAAATTTTAATATGTTTATAATTTATTATGCAAAAACGACCAGAGCTCAATGATATAAGATATATATGTTCTGACAAATATTCAAATTTACAAAATCATGTCACAATACCTTTAAGGCTGCAGTCAAGTCCTACTCTTCGCTGGAGCATTGATGCCTACACATGGTATTTATGCTTCTAGCCAGTTTGTGAGTACAGTACTTTGAGAGACACTTACCTTGTTTTTTGTTGTGTTTCCAGTCCTCGTTTCCATCTTGGTCCTGGGTTCAGTTCTCTGCTCATCGTGTCTTGCCCTCCAACCACTTGCCTGCCTCATTTCGCCCTCTGGGATTCATCTCAAGGAACTAAGGATTTCTCTGTGACGTTCATCCTACTACTTCACCTGTAAGGAAAATAAACAAAACAAGATCAATCATCTTGAAAGAGCCTTCTGGTCAAGCCTTTTTGACAGTTTGTTTCATCTTCCAGGAAATCCAGAAGATCCCTGTACATATGTATATAGACTTGCACTGTAAATAATAAACACTGTTACTTTTGCACCTCTTCGTGTCGTTCTGGGTCTCATTACCAACTGGGTAAACCTTTGAAATCATAACACTATGACCACTTTATTGTTCTTTTTACATATTTTGTGCTAATTTCAGCTTACTTTTTTGTTGCTAGTTTTATATCTTTCAAAATATGAAAATTTATTAGCAAATATTTTCCCCTTTCTTCCCTTAAACATTATTCTCTTAAACTCACTAATTATTACACTTGCTTACCTGTGTAGAAGGCACCATTAATAATTACTGCTGTTTTCAACGTCGCTAGTTGCGTATGATCAGCTCTGACTGTGTAAACAGAGAGTCCCCCACTCCCCCTCCCCCTCCCTCCTCGACTCGAACCGGAAACACCCCGGCGAGCCGCAACGATCACGAGACGAGTCCAGGCATCAGAGCAGCGAAAACTGCGCCCTGAAGAATCCAATAATTTTGAACAGATGGGACATAAACTGCGCATGCGCTAGCGCAAACTTATAATTAGATTCAATGGAAAAGCTGCCAGCGGTGCCCAGCAGGGAACCGGAAGTATGTCACAATCAGAAAACGTTTTTTGAAACAAACAACTCATCATTACTCATAAAATATTTATCCTACACAACTAAAAACAAATATGCATACATTTCGAAATATTTTTATTTTATTATTTCATTTTTATTAAAAAAAAAATTTAATTTTCAAATGGTGAAGAGCTGCAGTTCCAAGGAGGGGGCGGCGCCCCTAGCGCCCTCTAGTGGCGGCCGCCGCTTGCATTGAAAGCCTTTTATCTAATGCCAATGTTGTCATTTCTGATTGATATGCCTCTCAACTTGTAGATGTCTCTGTTTGTAAAAAAAAACTTCAGCTGACTCTAATTCTAAAAGTGGGAACTGGTGAGTTTGTTTGTTTGTTTCTGGAGCTAGCATGCTAGTGCTTGCCTCCAGGTTATTGTACTGTATTGTGTTCTGTGATAAATCAGTGTTATTGCTACATTTATTTGAATGAGCTTATAGAAAAAAATTATTATCAAACATTAATACTTTTCTAAACTAAATTTCACAGATGGTATTGTTATACTATTTCTGAACAACTACATTTGTATTGATCTAGATAATGAAAAACAAGCCTCTTGCAATAAGTAAGCAACCAGTGTTAACATTGAATCATTTAAATTGCAGGTACATTGAAATGGTGAAATGATATAGCTATACAGTATTGTGTACTAAGATGCAATATTAGTACCATTAGTATTAGGAATACAGGTAGTCCCCGATTTACGAGCGCTCTGATCTACGAGGTTCCAGACTTACGAGCTGGCGAATTATTGGAAAAAACGCAAAAAATACTGAGTTTTCCTGTGTTTTTTCACCACAGTTCGTTAGCTAAACATGTGGACACACGTTTCCGATCATTTTTATGCACTCATAAGCAGTTTTTCGATGAAAAACGAGTGTTTGTAGTCGCGCTAGCAAAACCGTTCCAATTTACGAGCGAATTTCCGGACTTACGAGAAGCGTGGCGGCCGTTCCAAATTACGAGATTTCCGGTTTACGAGCGCCTCGTTGTAACGGATCTCGCTCGTAAATCGGGGACTACATGTATTTAAGAGTACTCAAATAATGAGCTTGACTCCATTTATACTGTATTATGAACTTATACTATAGTAATGATGAGAAAACATGTACTGTACATGTATTGCTTATATGATGGTTTTTGATACTGATAAAACCCAGGGTTATTGATCAGCCACCACTGAATATGCTTCATATTTATCAGTGCAATTAAGTGTATTTTAATAAGGTAAACATGATTAGTGGCTATTGCTAGCTGCTCTCATTGGCTGTGTTGAGAAATACAGGTCTATTGTAAATGAGTCCTTGTGGCTCAATAAAATTAATCTGTATAAATAAAGGTTGAATGAAAAAAAAAATGCTGTTTTTATGTAGAACCAATAAGATTTTAAGTGTGCTGAATGGCTTTCTAACTCAAAATCAAACATATGTCTTTAAGCTGTTTTCTCACTGAGCTTTTGGGGAATAATTGGTGAATGTCATTTGTGGGGGAGTCTCCAAACCGTCTCAAAACATTTACAGGGAATCTCAGTTTGGTTGTGTGAGTTGTTGTTTCATGAATTTAGAGCATGTTAAACAAAGTGAAAAATCCTCTCACACCCTTTTCAATTTATTTTCCAGTAATCTAGAGTGCCGAAGCTCTCTCCTCGACGGAAACATCCAAGATTACAACCCTAGATGTCCAGAATTAAAAATCATGGCAACAATAAATAGCCTAATAATAATCATTAAAAACTTAACCTGATTGTCTTCATTTCAAGTGTTTTTTCAGTAAATAAAAAAAAATATATATATATTGAGGTGGCTGCCAATGTGGGTACAAAGCAGGCCGAGGTGAGTACTAAGCTACCACAGCCCTCTGTGTGGGCTGAGAGCTGCCATTTAGGGCAACCCGGGGAGCAGATGGGTTGAGGGCCTTGCTCAAGCACCCAGAGTGGGGCAAATGTGGGGGAAGGCAGGTGTGGATGCGTCACCATTCCCACCCAACCACATTTTGATTATACTGTAACAGTCTGGGGGCTCAAATCGATGACCTTCTGATCACAGGCTCGCCTTCTCTAACCTCTGCACCACCCCGCTGTAATATTTTGTGATTTTCAAAAATGGACTGCTCACAACAACTTACTGGTTGCTTGGTCATTATTACTTGAACTTCAGTGAGACAACAGAAGTGTTGCCTATTTTCTTGTAGTTTTGAATCACCAGCTAGTCTCCAGCAAAGTCAAGTCAAAGTCAACTTTATTGTCAGAACTGCAATATGTACAGGAAATACACAGGATTGAAATTGCATTTCTCTCAGTCCCTCGGTGCAACAGTAACCATTTAAACACTAAAACACTAAAAACACTAAAACATTTAATAAACATAAGCATAAAATGAAATATTAAAAGTGTAATACTGTCCTGAGTTTTTCCATAGTAGTTTTTGCATAGTAGTACAGTATAAGTAGTCACAGCCTGTACAATACTACCTCTATCCTTCATTTAAAAACGTGTGTTTTAACTTCAAATTAGAATAATTTCAAGCAAACAGGAGAAACACTTGGACATGTGAATACTGTATAATTGATGTGTAAATACTACTGGTCAACATTTGGGGCTGTACCGGTACTTGGCAGCAGACTCAAATTGATACTCTGTGCTAAAACGTTTTTCAAAGTCAAAGTCAAGGATTCTTTATTTGTCATTCACATCATATGTGGTAAAAGCGGTGGAACAAAATTGTTTACACAGGGCCCCAGTTACATCCAACAAAAAATATAAGTTGTAAAGAAAAACAATAATAAGATCTAAGATATGAACTAAGAAATACGCTAAACTTAAGAAATACGCTAAACTAAGAATACGCTAAACACTAGTAGTGCAAAAACAATACGCCGAAAAACAGCAGCACGAACATGAGCTGACAACTTTGAGCTGACAACTTGCTAAAATCTATACATCTAAGAACATATCCATATCTCCATGCATCAATGCACCAATGACTTCAGAAGCGAAAGTGGAAGAGTTGGTAGATGGTGACTCCATGAAAAACAAGACCAGAAGCATTTTTTTGTTTCGTTTTGACCAGTTCCTATGGTGCTTGTAAAACATGGAAACACAAGTACTGAAAAAAAAAAATAGAGACAATATTGAACTTCCAAACAAACCACCACAGCTGCATCAGCTGATCAAGAGGCTTTTATCTTTATATTTTATTTGAGGTTATTGACTCTCACCTTTTTTTTAATGAAATAAATTTGAAGCTAAAAAAGTGAAATAACATATTCCAGTTATTCACACTCTAGACCTTACACCCCAAAAACATTTTGTGAACTAGAGCCTATTGTTACTGGCGGCCAGAGAGAACCATTGTTCTAACGTTACTTACCTTCTAACGTTACTTACCTAAGGTCAAAAAGGACTTGCTCAAAAACTATATAGTGTATGATGTAACTTAGTGTGTTTGTGTATTACACTTTTGTTGTACTTATGATGTAGCTTAGTGTGTTTGTGTATTACAGTTAGAAAAATTAAGTAGAGTTATTCATTTTGTGATGTAGTTTGTGTATTACAGTTAGAAAAATTAAGTAGAATTATTCATTTTGTGATGTAGTTTGTGTATTACAGTTAGAAAAATTAAGTAGAATTATTCATTTTGTGATGTAGTTTGTGTATTACAGTTAGAAAAATTAAGTAGAATTATTCATTTTGTGATGTAGTTTGTGTATTACAGTTAGTAAAAGTAAGTAGAATTATTCATTTTGTGATGTAGTTTGAAGGTTATCATTGGTTGAACAAACTGTGAAATAAGGGGCAGATATAATAAGATTTCATCTTCTTTCTGCTCCTTTCATTTTATCCTACTTGTATTCTTGTATCTGATGAAATTGTCTTGTATTGTTCTTTTAAAATGAATGAATAAACATCAAATCAAATCAAAACCTTGAAGAAAATGAGCAATATTTTAACTGCATGTTCTTGGTTTTATTTCAAAATTTACTGAAACTCCATTATTCTTTGCATGGACTCTTTGTATTGTCTTACATCTTAAATAAACCCTCTACTAAACTCTGAGCATGCCCTGAGGCACCTAATTATAAAACTTAACAATTCAAGTACCGGTAAGCATTTCTGTTGCCAGTCGGACATGGAAATGCTGCGGCCATGGAAAACAGACAAACAGGGCCAGCTAGCCACCCACTCATGGCACCCTTTGCTTCCACAGGCAATTTGAAGGACAGAAAGGATGCTGATGTGAGCAGAAAGCAACCGTGCCCACAACAGTCCCTCAACAGACGTATTGTGCTGCTGTTAGGGTGAGGGGTGAGAGGTTACAGGCGAGGGGGAGGGCTGCGGTGGAGGGAGGGTGGTATACCTTTGGATGACGGCTCTCTCTCCTGCATCCGCACACCAGCTGCCCGCGATGCAGATGTAAAAAGACACACGCTGACATTCATGCATAAGCACACTCCACATTAACCCACTCAACCCCCCCCCCATTCAATCCCTCAGCTCTAACCACTTTTCTCTATTTCCAACAAAGACTTTCTCATGGTTTGATGCCAGATTTATTCAACCTTTCTTCATACAGGTGCTTATTTCTTCCCCTTATCTATCCCGTAGTCACGGCTTGACATTTAACCAGCACCCAAGGGTTTTTTATGATGGCTGGCATGTTGTTTTAAACGAGCTCTGAACAGAAATTTGAAATAGAAGTGATCTTGGATGCGCTGTGGCAGGACACTGCGGAGATGCGAGAGGTGCTGAAAGGTTGCAGAGGTGCGTGCCTGTGGGGCAGATGTTAAACACACTGTGTGACTGAATGCAGACAGAGCACAGGGCTACTGTCAGAGCCTTACTGCTAAATGCTACATGTCGGTGTTGAGATATGACACGGTGGAAAGAAAGAGATGGCTATGTCGTTTCATTAAGAACGCAGATCATCTTCTATGAATAGACCTCAAAGAGTGAAACATCTGTGAGATCCATCAAGTCTAATCAAACTGTGATCAAACATCTCACATCTGTTGGAGAGGAGCTGCATATTTTACAAAAAGGGGACATATTCCTCATTTCTCTCCTGGTGGTTCGATGTAGGTCGGAGCTGTCAAGGTTGATGGAAATGAACACAGGCGCTGATCCGCTGGCCCGATCAACACATGTGCTGGCCCGTGAGTGCACTGCGGACTCTCCCTTTCCCCTCCTTCTCCTTCTCTGTCATCTCTCCATCTCTCCCATGGTTTCCTCCAACGGTTTATTATTACACCGCAATCGCTTCCATCTGCCTATCAAGCCAAGGGGCAGAGCAAGATGGGGAACAGAAGACAGTGAGAGCATGAGCAGAAAGAAGGAGAGCAGGAGGAATTATTTTTTTCTATACAACACAAACACATCTCCTCCCCTCGTCCCTCGTCAGAACAAATCCAAATGCTGCACAGTCACTTTTCTCTTTTTGTCCAATGTATTATAATTTAGCATGACTTCTGGACAGCTTCATGCACAATTAGGAATTCAGCAGCTCTGGGCAAGAAAACTTGATTCAAATTAGTCCTGTATTACATTACTGTTTACTCATGATGCCTCCTGCCATCTCACCTCCTCTGTTTCTCTTTGAGGCACTCTCGTGTGTGCACGTGTGAGTGTTTGGCTGCAAGCTAGCAACAAAGACACATACACAAAGCAGAAACTCTTTTTTTTTTTCAAGAGCACTGGCAGATTTGAATCCCTCTCAACATGCTTTACTGCCAAGGAAATTTTAGCAATCAACATACGCTTGTTTGGTAAATTGATTCCCAAATCACACGGCAACGACCGGTAGCAATCAGCTGTGCTACAAACAAATATGTTTGATGTGTACATGTTGGGTCAGTGAAGGGCTCGGGGAATACTCACTTTCAAACCACACAGGACCCCTAGTCCTCTGAACTTCAATCAGATTAGTCCATCGGCCCAATTACAGCTAATCAAAGCCAATTAAATCTAATTATGACCAATTACGGATAATTGGAATGTCTCGGAGATTGATAACTCTAAGAGATGGGGCAAGATGGGGCACCGGGGGTGTCACATAAAAAAAAAACTGTCAACGGCCTCTCACTCCATCTCTGTCAAAATCATGGTGCTGGATCTTTTCAAAATGTTGCCTGCTGACTTCAAAAAGACTTTATGATCATTTAAAAGGATAAGAATATAAATAACACAAGCCTCCATCTGTCTTTTGCCCTGTTCTCTCCTCCAATACTTTGAAAGTTTGGAGTTGAAACCAGTCTACATTTTCGTAGTGGGTATACTGCGGTAAAGTTAGTTTTACGTTGACCATCATTGAAGTCACTTAGCGCAAATGTCCATTGTCCAACGCAAAACTAAATTTACAGCGGTCGGTCTGTATACTGTATATATATTAGAAACCAAAGTACACTGGTTAGTACAATGTAATCATCAATTTCTTTTGATTTTTAAAGCATATTGAGCATTTCAAAATTTCTCTGATGCTTCTATGTCAATAAATGTTCAACAAAACTTTGTACAACAGTTGGCTTTGTATTTAAAACATGTCATATAATTTATAAAACAATATAAAAGAAAACATGTTCAAGTATTAAGTAGTAGGTACAAAAGTATTAATTATACAATAATTCGCTGGATAAGCAAATGTAATAAACAAGCGCTGCATACCAATAGTTTGTTACAGAAGCATTTAACTGCCATTTAACATATCAGTGCCTAATGATATGTCATGTACCATTGGGCACTGTTAGGGGTATACTGAAAATCTCAAGCTTTTCTAGTGGGTATACTCCATGTACCCGTGTATCGTGTAGACTACACCACTGGTAGTGCTGCTGAAAAGTGAAACAATGAAGAAAATGACCATCAATCTTCTGGATGCAACCACCTCAAGCCCTAGGTGGTTTTCCTGCTGCTTTTCAAAGACAAAAAAAACCCACTTTGACTGTCATATATTTACCTCAGAATAATCTTCTCTTTCGGCACTTTGGTATTTTAATCGTTATTTGAACGTTTCAAGTAAGAGGAGGAAAAAAACCTGCTCCCCCCCCACACACCACCACCACCAATTTCAGCTCACTTTCAGAGCAACGTTCTTAAAAACATCAGCACCAAACCTTGGTGTTTATCAGGGGTTTCCTTGTATGGCGAGTGTTTTCATAGCTCCTCTCACTGGGTGCTATGGAATGTCTATGAGCCATGTTATTGCATGGCCTAAAGTTTCAGGCTGCGAGGGTGCCGATGTTTAACTTGGGTTGATGCAAAGTTTATGGACACGTTTCTATTTTTTCGTCCAGACATGGAAAAATGTGGAAAATTAAGCTTAAACTCGAGCTGACATTTTCCAAGCTCCATATGGGTCCACGACGACTGTCCGTCACACCCCTGGCCTTTCTGTCCGTCGGAAGGTCAAACTGTGACCGTGTCTTGTCCCGCCTCACGTTATCGCCGAGTTAGTTACAGCTTAGCCTTTCATTTCGACAATTCTGTTTTCCATTCCGCAAAGCAGTTGATGTTATCGTTTTGATTAAAATCACTGCTCAGATATTCGCCTCTAATGGCTGACAGAGAGTAATGAGGCTCTTTGCTAGAAAAAGTCCTGCCAAGATAAAGTGCACCAAGTGCGGCGTATAGTCTTTTGCTGTTTTGAGCATTTAAAGGACTGAAATAATTGCAGCAAAATGCTTACATGAAAGCTTTCCCCTGTTTGACTCCATCAGATAGTGCCTGCAGGGTTTTCTTGTAATAAGCTCAGCTACCAAATTAACATGGTGACCTGACTCTGAATGAACCCCGCCATTGGCCAGCTGATGAAATTTAGTGTTTTGCAGTTTATAAATTGGATCCACCAACTTTTTTCTGTTTCTGTCTTCTTTTCTCTGCTGTAAACTTAACTCACCCCAGTTTTTTTCCCCCCTCTTGGGTTATATAAGTTCTAATACCAAATATCTGAGTGTGTTTAGGGCTAGGGGTTCAAAGGAAACATGGAGGATAAACAAACAGAATTGCAGAAGCTTAGATGGCTCGGCGCTGATTGCAGAGCTTAGATTGACTCTGCCCTGGTTTATTTGTGTGTGTCACCAAGATAAACATCACATCAAGACTTCAACAAGAAAAATGAACCCACAAGAGGATGGACACTGGTGAGCAAAAACCACTCACACATGTTGATTTGTTCAAGCTCTCATGTAAAAAAAAAAAAGCACCTAAAAAGTTTTAGTCTTTCTATACACACACACACACACACACACACAAACATCCACACACATTCCTCCTTCCCTTCCCTGGCCCCTGAAATGAAGAGCTCTTTGTAAAAGCTGTCAGTCAGTGCTGGTCACCATGGAGGTGACTTGAGCTCACAACAAAGACCCTTAAGAGTTTCTCACAAGGCAAAAGGAAGGCACACAGAGAAAAACAACAAAGAGGAAGATAGAAACTGACAGCGAGAGATTTACTGGGAGACAACATGAACACTTGCGAGGCAAAGAGATTGACTGACTGAGCGAGTGTGACACCCCACAGATGAAGAAGGATAGAATGAACGTGATGGACAAATGAGACACGAACGCATTGTGATAAAGAGGTTGGGAGGAAGAGTTGAAGACGAGTCGACCATAACAAGAAACTTGCCAGAGACAGGAAGCAGATTTACCAGTCATCGTTAAGTGCAACCATAAACCTCCCACCTCCGAACTTCTAATTAACACACAAATATGTACAGTATGGACAAAACCTATTTCCTAAGGTTTTGAGTTGGAGGTGCCAGTGCAGAGTGCAGACCGTGCTTTGGGGCTGATACGGAAAATAAAAATGTCAGAAGGAGCGTGGGACAGTCGGTCAAAAGGTGATGGGTCAATGAGTGCAAAAGGGGCTGGGGCAATGGGTCTTGTACTCATGGGTCAGATGGGAGTGTGGGCCTCGGGCAGAGTGCCAGGCTGAAAGGCACTTGGGTGGGCTAACCATAGATCTGTTGGGAGTCATGGACATGGAGCCAAGGGTGGGGGGACAGAGGGTAAGGGTGGAGATACACACTGGATGATTTCCTAAAGCCGATCAAGCATCAAACTTTTCCACCCATGTAATGTTTTCAAAATGTGAAACTCAACAATAAATCTTTACCACGAAACCACCAAATCTGAGGTGAAGCAACGTGAAGAAGAGAAAGAGAAGAGGAGAGGGAAAAATTATGGCCAGGATAAACAGTTTGACAACTTCTGTATCTGTCTTGCATTTTCCCCATTTTTTTTCTGTATACACATGCACAATCTGAAGTCGTTTTCATGCAACCCTTTACTATTTGGACTCGGTTTAAAACACTTTTCATCTGAACTTTGACTGAGAGGCACAAGTCTGAGCTTTTCCTTAAGAGTTGGTGACACGGTGATGGAAAGCAGCACAGAGCAATGACAGACAGAAGGAAAGGAAGAAAGAAGGGGCCGGATGGGAGACAGTTAAAAAAGACAGAAGCCTTCAGTGGAAGCAAGAAAAAAAAAAGAAAAAAACACAGAGAGTGAAAGAAAAAGAGGAGTTTGAAAAGAGGGTGAGAAGACGCCAAAAAGAGGCAAAGGAAGGGGAGTCTGAGGGGAAAAGAGAAAGAGTATGGCTCAGCATAGAAAAAGCAAAAGAGAGCGAGTTAAAGAGATTACTTTCAGGTTCAGAGAAGCTTTTTCTGGCTGTTTACTGGCTGTCACTCAGTGCCTGACTCCAGGAGGGAGGGACTGCTGGTTCTCATTGGTGTCATTCACCTGCCAGTCTGCCTGACAGGCGGACCATAGGGCCCCATGTTGTGGTGCGGAAACTGTCTGTCAGCCACGCAGCAGCTGCACATGACATCATCCAAGATCAGGTTTGGAGCACGCATGCACAAAATGTGAGTGTGACAAAAAAACATACACACGTGCATATTAAATGTGGAAAGTTGGATGATGGAAATAACACTCCGTCAACACCTTTTGCTGAGTAAACTCACGCCGGTACCTTGAGGCATAACATAATTCCCTTTGGACTGTACATTATGGTCTTGCAAATTCACTCCATGTCCTTCCTTTCACTTTGCACCCTAAAAGTCCTTGATACCATCAACCAACTGTAGGACATCTGCAGGGTAAAATGAAACCCCTCTTCAACATCAACACGTTTGACAAATAGACAGTCGGAAAGACAGCCAAAGAGAAAAGCCAGTATTATGCATACATCTTGGATGTAATCAGGCACATATAAACAGCACAGATGAAGATAAGTACATGAATAAACCCTGTCTGGTTTACCTTGGCACACACGCACAGCTTCAAGCAAGCAGACAGCTTGGCAACAAGACAGCACCCTTCTGTTTCAAGCTAATTTAACATGATCGCTAAAACAAAAGAGACAAAGGCCCGTCCTGTGAACAATGATGAAGGGACTGTCAGCTGAAAAACTGTTCCAGCTCTTGCGTGTATGATTTACCGTTTTTACTTCGATTGGTTTATACAGCACAATGCACGTTGTTTTGTTTGAACACACAAAAAGGAAAGACAGTCAGAGACCAAAAATGAAAGCCAAATAAATACCGTATGTTTCCATCAATTGTGCTTCAATACCGGTAATTGCTTTTGATAGTTGTCTTGAGTAGTGTATTTGTGTGATGGGTGAGGGTGTGTTGTTCAAATATTAGTGCAACGAACAGTTGTTTCTGATTAAACACAGTAAAAAACAATTAGCTAAAAGAGATATTTCAGAAATTCCAAATTGGGGATCTATGAAAATATCTTGAAATGATAACATCTTGCCAGTTGGAAAATTCTTTTTGAGCAAAAAGAAAAGGTTTGTAAGCTCAGTAATTAAGGTGAATAACAACAACAAAAAAGGTTAAATCATGTCATCTAGACCAGTTTCTTTAACTGAGAAATGTTTTGTCTCCCATCCGGAAGACTTGGGCAGTCTGTGGCCTGCCAACCAGATCTGTCCCATAGGTAGCCTAACCTCCTGTGGAATCAAGCAGGCTATAAACACATGCAAACAGGGCCCATACGTCCAAAACGATCAATCATCATGTATAACAATGAAATGTTTTAGACCAGATGGCCAATTTGATACTCACAGAACAGCCTGAGGACAAGCAAAGCCAAAGTGGTTCAGAAAAAGGGTTGTAAACCCAATCATCAAGGTAGATAACAAAAAAAAAAAAAAAAAGGTAAACTCATGTCATTTGCACCAGTTGCTTTAGGTGCTTCAGCTTTTGGAGCAACTTCAATTTGAAGAAACTCTTATTGGATTCATAATGGTTATTTCAAACAGGGCCAAGACCAAAGTAGCCATCTTAAAAGTGCTGTATTAAAAAATATATAACACCATTCATACAAAAGCTATTCTATAAACCTTTGCATTGCCACCATTACACTTTATTTAGGCAGAAATATTAGTATTGAAGAAATCACAAGATGTATGTAATTAAAATAAATGCTCACAGTTTGTGTTTTTACACTGTATAATTTTTTAATTACACAGCACCAAAAGACATTCAAGCACATCCAGTATATTTAACAATTCATAGCAAAATGGATATTTCTATATCTCAAAACTAATTTTTGGAAGTTTGAAATTTAAAATTTAGTTAAGTGTGTCTGAAATGAAAAATACTCCATGTTTAAAAGTATAAAAATTTTAATAACTCTATTAACAGCGCAACAAATGTATTATGACATACCTTTGAGACTACAAAATATCATAACTTAAAGCACAGACGTGATAAATAATAAATAAAAATTTATAAAACTGGTCCAAATATGATAATTTGCATATCAAAAGTGTATTCCAGAAGATTAATTAATAAACGTGGGGGCGGCAGCCAAGCAGGTACAATGTGGTCAGATTGGGGCAATGAAGAAATATAATAATAATATAATAATAATCATTTTATTTAAAAGCGCCTTTCCGGACACACAAGGACACTTAACAAACCAATACAGTGTAATACAGTACAGAGCAAATATTATCAGCGACAAATCGAAATATAAAATACATAAAGGATATAAAATGGAAGATAATAAAAATACATTTAGTAAAGTTAATGATAAGCTAGTCTAAAGAGATGGGTTTTCAGGGCAGTCTTGAACAGAGAAAGGGAGGTGGTGTTTCGAAGGTCTGGCGGTAGAGCGTTCCAGAGGTGAGGGGCAGAGCAGGTGAAGGCCCTGCTCCCCATGGTGGAGAGGCGGGCAGAGGGTACATGGAGATGTAGTGAAGAGGAGGATCTGAGAGAGCGTGATGGGATGGAGATTTGTAGGAGGTCAGATAGATAAGGAGGGGCAAGGTTGTGGATAGCTTTGAACGTGAGGAGTAGAATTTTGAAGATGATGCGTGATTTAACCGGGAGCCAGTGGAGCTGCTGCAGGACAGGAGTGATGTGGTTATAGTAGGAGGTTTGAGTGATGACACGGGCAGCTGAGTTCTGGACCATCTGTAACTTGTGGAGAGATTTGTTGGGGAGGCCGTAGAGAAGGGAGTTGCAGTAATCGATACGGGAAGTCACAAGACTGTGCACCAGGATGGCTGTGGAGCGGGGTGTGAGAGAAGGACGGAGACGGTTAATATTACGGAGGTGGAAATAGGCAGACCGAGTAATATTGTTGATGTGTGAAGTGAAGGAGAGAGTGGTGTCGAGGATGACACCGAGGCTCTTGACCTGAGGGGAGGGGGATAGCAGAGAGTTGTTAAGGGGGACGAGAAGATGTTCTGATTTTGAAATAGAGTTTTTGGTACCAACAAGAATGATTTCTGTTTTGTTGCTGTTTAGTTGAAGGAAATTGTTAGAAAACCAGTGATTTAGCTCGTTGAGACAGTCGGTGAGGATGGAGGGAGGGTGGGTGGAGTTAGGTTTTGATGACAAGTTTGGTGACAAATATGAACAACTACAGCCAAGAACTCAAGTTTTGCAAGTGTTGCACATAAAAATAGGCCACAATTTGCCAAAAGTGGCCATGAAAAATGCGGTCACGTGTCTTAAAATGTGGTCACGTGTCTTAAAATGTGGTCACGTGTCTTGCTGGTCACTTGGTCGTAAACAAGAATTCCTTAACAGTGCAGTTTGCCTGTGTTTGCAATTTCCAGTTGCCAACTAAACAGTTCCAGCCCAGTGAGAAATTGCATTTAAAAGAAAACTGTTCATTTTTCCACATATCCCCCAAGGCTTGATTAATTTAATAATGATCAATTAACTACTTACAATACAATATTTCATGCATAATATAAATTAAACTAAACGTTTCCTTATGGTTTATCTTGGTGGAAATAGTGGACATGTTGGCTTCATGTTGGACATGTTGGCTTCATATAACCCCACATACCTCCAGTTTGCACCATTCAAACACATTCAGAGCTTCTTTGTCAGGAGCAGTCTGTTCTGCAGAATGACTGTGTCTCTGTCGGTGATATGTCGCCTGCTGACAGTTTTGTTTGTCGGCAAAAGCAGCCAGGAGGCTGTTATTACACCACGACACTCCATAGATTCTTGGAGTGCCTTGCATGAATGTGCAGAGCGTTCAGAATAGTTGCTCACAGTAACGTGTCTCAAAAGGACTTCTTGCTGTTGATATGAGGCTATTAATAAAGACTAATGGCAATGCTCACAAAGAATCTTTGTGAGCATTGCCGAATCTAAGGTTTTTGTTTTTTTCTTAAGCATTTAAAGTGTCCCATATACCAGGGGTCCTCAAACTTTTTGGGTTCAGGGACCCCCTCATAACCCTCATGTTAATCAAATAATTTTATTCAATTTGTCTCTTTATTGCAGTAGAAATATTTGTGTAACATAAATAATTAAGACCCGTTCTTGAATATTGTTAATACAATTTTTATACATTTAAACATGGGGTATTTTTCCTCCAAGACAAACTTAATTAACACATTTTTTTTATTTCAACTTCCAAAAAATTACAGTTTTGAAAAAATTAACAGCATCAAAAACCACTTTAAAACTTTAACTATTCACCCCACCATCACAGACTAATTTAATTTTTAACGGTGGCCGAGGGGTGCAAACGCGCTGCAAAAAGAAAACAGCGCTCCAAAAGATAACGCACTGCAAAAGATAATACCCGCACCAAAAGCACGAATGCGTTGCAAACCCAAATGCTTCGCAGCTGCAACGCAAAAAAGAAAACAGTGCTCCAAAAGATAACACGCGCTCCTAAAGAATGGACGACCTGCAAATACAGAACAAGCTGCAAATACAGAACGACCTACAAATACAGGACGAGCTGCAAATAGAAAAGCTACAACGGAAGTGCTCCAGACCACTAGGGGCAGTCGAACAAAGAACAAATCATAAAGCACATTATAGTTTTCGGAATGGCACTAGTTATTTGTGTATTTTAACCTATTTATTTTAAGAATATTTTACACTTCATCGGAACTATCTCGTTGTATTTGTTTTAATACTGTGCGGAGGAGGAGAAATGCATGAATGCCTAGTTGGGTCAGTGGTCTAAAAGAATGCTTGGGATGCGGGAGACCCAGGTTTGATCCCTGGTCTCGGAAATTTTGTGGTATTACTTTCTTTTTTTTAAGCCTTTTGTTTTGGATAGATCGAACCAAGCAACAACAAAGAATAAACATGTACGTAGATGTATTTATCTATTCCACCCGATCTATCCGCTTTTAAAAAAAGAAAGTACCACAACATTTCCGAGACTGGGGATCGAACCAACCAGGGTTTCCCGCATCCCAAGCATTCTTTTAGACCACTGACCCAACTAGGCATTCATGCATTCCTCCTCCTCCGCACAGTATTAAAACAAATACGAGATAGTTCTGATGAAGTGCAAAATATTCTTAAAATAAATAAGTTAAAATACACAAATAACTAGTGCCATTCCGAAAACTATAATATGCTTTATGATTTGTTCTTTGTTCGACTGCCCCTAGTGGTCTGGAGCACTTCCGTTGTAGCTTTTCTATTTGCAGGTCGTTCTGTATTTGCAGGTCATTCTGTATTTGGAGCTCGTTCTGTATTTGCAGCTCGTTCTGTATTTGCAGGTCGTCCGTTCTTTAGGAGCGCATGTTATCTTTTGGAGCGCTGTTTTCTTTTTTGCGTTGCAGCTGTGAAGCATTTGGGTTTGCAACGTGTTTGTGCTTTTGGTGCGGGTATTATCTTTTGCAGTGCGTTATCCTTTGGAGCGCTGTTTTCTTTTTGCAGCGCGTTTGCACCCCTCGGCCACCGTATTAAACAGATCTACACCGGAACACAAAAAGCAGGGTGAGGCTGGGGTTGTCCTCTGGTCATGGTGTCCTCTCCCAGAAAATTTTGAATAAAGTAGATGGGATTTTCTGCATTTTTGGTGTATTTTAAAAGGTTGTTAAACATCTGCTTGTAAGACCCTCGGGGGTCCGGGGACACAAGTTTGAGTACCACTGCTATGTACAGTATAGTGAAAAGTTCAGTAGGTATTTAAATAAATTCACCAATTAGCAAAACCAAACTACAAATAATCCAGAATAGAGCAGCTCGTCTTGTATTGAATTGTTCCAGATAAGATAGGGTAAGATAAGACAAGATAGATCTTTATTGATCTGGCAGGAAATTATTGTGCCAGAGTTTCAGTACAAATGAACAAACACAAGAATCACAAGATGTAAAAATAACAGAGAATACAAAAGTGCCAACAATTAAGTTCTCAACAGGTGCAGATAGAAACATGAGAGTTCCCTTATCAGACAGTCAGTCACTCGGTGCAACATAGATGCTATGGGAAATTGCGCTCTGCGCGATTACCTGAAGGAATACAATCACGCCTTTACGGCAGGGGCGTCAGCGTCATGCCAGAGACCCCGCCCTCTGGGTTTAAGGTGCTGACGCCCATCCTACTTTCTCTTACTGCCCTTCACCTCGCTTAAACCTGAACTCAACTCTCTTCGCGGGACTTCACTGTGCTTCATCGCTCGACCAGAGGTGAGCTTGCTCCCTACACAGGGCGTACAGAGAATTCTTCCTGCGTACTGCCGGACTAGCGAAAGCTAGTCCGGCACATTTTACCTTAACCCCGAAGTTTTTTCTTCTCCTCTCTCCGCAGACTGCTTCGCTCGACGGTGCTAAACTGCGTCACATCGCTACCTCTGCTAATTCGTAGCAGGCTAGCCAGCGAAAGCGACGAACGGAGGAGACGTCTCAAATAAAAAGAAAAAGGATTTTGGAGGGACTCGCTCGCCTTATCTCGGACATGCCTCCGGAGAAAGGAAAGCGAAAGACAAGACTTCCAAAAAAGACTGGCAGGACGGCGAGCCCGACCTCGCGCGCCTGCCCCAGCGGATGTGGTTTTTCCCTCTCGGCGACGGACACCCATGAGGCCTGTCCTGTCTGCCTGGGAATGCTACACGCGAACATGGCGCTGGATGCGCCCGAATCATGCCCACACTGCAGCCAGATGCTGGAGGCTGTGAGGAGGCTGTGACTTCGTCGCCAAAGCCATGGGTGCTGCTACGGCGTCAACAGACCCGGACACGACTGAGCTGCTCACTCCTACCCCGGAGCTCGAGAACATGGCTCTGGAGGACAGTACCCAAGGCGAATGGGGTGACAGCCAAGACGCGCTGGCTTCCATCGGGGACTTAACAGTCGACTTCGACACTCGAGGCTTGATAAATCAGGACGAACTCTCGATTTCAGCCTCAGGTGAATTTTCTGCTGATGACCCTAAGTACGACGAACAGGGGGGAGACCTCTCTCACACCCCGGCGCCTGTGCTCCCTGAGACTGACTCTTCGATCCCTGCTCTGTTCGACTTGTGTCGCAGAGCAGCGGACAAGCTGCAGATCCCATGGCCAGAACCTCCACCACGTCAACAAGTCACGAGGTTGGCAGGAAATTATTTTTACTCAAAACAGCAGTCCAACACGAGGCAAAGGATGCCCATCTTTCCGTATTTCCTCACGGAGCTGACTCGCACATGGACCCAACCCAGGGCTCCCATGCTGCTTCCACTCTCACTGTTCCTCGACGTGGACGGGATGGATGCAACGGGCATTGCCAACGTGCCGCAAATGGAGGACACACTGGCGTCTCACCTGGCCCCCAGGTCATTCGGGACGAAGCCAACTTTGCCCAGCAAAGCCTGTCGAGCCTCTGCTTCTCTGCTCGAGAAATGCTATAGGGCTCAGGGCCTCGCGGCGCGCGCAATGTACGCGTCTGCCATGATGCAGGCGTACCTGGCGGAAAAACTGCAACAGCTCCAGGTAACGACGGACAGACAGGCTGCCGCAGAGCTGCTGGAGGAAGCACGTAGGGCAACAGACTTTGTGCTCCGCATGATGGAGACAGCAGCTGTTGCTCAAGGCAGAGGCATGGCTGAGGTGGTCATCGCAAACCGCCATCTGTGGATGACTCTAACTGACCTCCCGGAGGGACAGAAAATTCCCTTTCTGCACCACTCCATAGAGCCGACGGGATTATTCGGAAAAGCTCTGGATCGAATTCAGACCAGACTGGACCAGAGGCGCAAACAAGCTGAGGCTCTCCGGGTAGGCATCCCCAGAAGAGCCTTCCCCCCCCAGGGAGTCAGCTGGGAGCAGAGCCCCGCAGCCTCGACACCACTCGACCACACGTGTCCCACCGCAAAAGCGGCCGGCATACGAGGCCGAGCACCGGCGGAGACCACCGCCGGACCCGCCTCGGGCCGAACACGCCTGGAGTAAGAACAGATTTTTTCCCCGCCAGGCGGTCAGACACAGGGCCTCTTCGGCGAACCGGGACGCCAGACAGAAACGGGCCTGATGAACCAGGCCCTCTTCTTGACTTTACACGATCACCCAACCAGGTGGTATGGGAAATTATCTTTTCACGTCCAGACTTTGTTTGTAACATGGTACAAAAAGCTGGTGACTTTACTTTACGCACGAGTCATGTTTTTTCTGTTGTGAGTGACATAAAGTCAAATATGTTGTTACACATAAGCACGAATAAAGCTCAAAAAACAGCCTCTCTCTGTTTCTTGACTCAAAAAAATAAAATAAAAACATAACAAACAAAACACAGTAACATCAGCAACACGGCTCCCTCTGTTCTTCCAGCTGACATAAAGGGCGGGGGGCATCATTCCCCCCTCCCTCACGGCTCACGGGGTGTTAGTCTAATGAAAAAAACCCAGCTGGGTATCTCGGATCTGTCTGCAACAGATAATGCCATAGGCGCCGGCAAACAGGCCCGTCAGTCCTCACAGAGACAGGTGAGGGGGGTCACGTGTCCCAGTCCCCACCCTGTGGTAAACCACGGGGCCGGCAATACACAAATCAAACGATCCTGTGTCACGTCCGCGTTCCAGGGGTGCGTGACGACAGAACCTGGCAGCCCACCTTCTGGGCCAGTTCCTATTCATTGGATTCCAGTAAGTGACGGGGGGTTACAACAGAAGCCCACAGGCCAAAACCAGTGTCACACGTTCACAAAGGAAGTGGTGATGATACTGCAGCGTGTGTAAACATTCAATGCAGGCAGAAATGGCACCAGGGCTAAATCAGATTCCTCTTCCTTCTAATCGAAGGGGACTGGACTTTCTGTCACCAGCCAAACAAAAAAACGCTCAACACGGAGGACTGTCTCGGACAGCTTCACATCTGTCTGCTGAAACTGCCCACTTATCCTCAGTGGGCAACGTGCCCTACTCAAGCAATGATCCTGCAGCATGTGACCGCGCTCGTTGCACTGAATCAGTTTTACTATTAAACGAGACCCCTCCATCAGGTGAAACACAGCCTCCCGGAAGTTCACCAAGCCCCAGGGCACTGATGAAACCGGGGAACAGTGATCCAGACCCAACTACGAAGCGGACTGGAGTTAGGAGGTTTGCTCGTATCCAGAACTTGCACCCACTCCGAACCATGACTCCCCACAAGAACAGGAAAAACAGGCATTTTGTTCCGCTTTTGGCCAATAATGTCAGCAGATTGCCTCTGCCTCCTGACACTCTCGACGAGAGAGGTATGGAGGTGCATCTGCAGGAGGGCCTTCTCCCTAACCTGGTTGACCCTCAAAGGGCCACAGAAATCAGGACACTCAAGGAGGAGCTGGCCCTGCCACCTGCTCCTCTCCAGGGACCCACCACGTCACCAGAAGGAACAGCCTCGCCACTTATGCTGAGAGCTGTGGCAAATTTCAGCTTGGAGGCTGAGAGGAACAAACTGGTGGCCTCAGGCCTGCCCGAGAATGTGGTAAATACCATTCAAAACGCTCGAGCCGTGTCAACACAGTCTCTCTACGCCCGGAAATGGCGTATTTTTGAAGCTTGGTGCATGGAAAGAAATATTATTTCTTATTCATGTGACTTGGTCCAGCTCCTCACCTTTCTTCAAGACCTGCTTGAGAAAAATCGACCTTTCTCAACCATTAAGGTGTTTTTATCAGCTATTTCAGCTTGTCACGAGGGCTGGGGAGCAGGACACCTGGCGCGTACCTACTCATAATAAGATTTATGAAGGGCATGCTAAGGAAGAGACCCCCCAGCGGGATCTTGACCCCTGGATGGGATCTTACTCTGGTCTTGGGGGCTCTCTGTGACCCCCAATTTGAACCACTGAGCGATATTAAAATAGATCTACTATCTTATAAGACCGCTCTGCTTCTGGCTCTGTGCTCGGCAAAATGTGTGGGTGACCTCCATGCCTTGTCCGTGCACCCAATGTGTACCAGGTTTGCCCCTGACGGGTCAAAGGTCATCCTAAGGCCCAATCCTGCGTACATGTATATCCTCAAGGTCCTGACTCTGAACCCCAGAAGTCTGGACTTTGATCTCTCTTCTTTTCCTCCTGCTCCTGTCCTCACTCAGGAACAAAAAAGGCTGAAGGCTCTCTGCCTCGTGAGAGCTTTAAGCACTTCCATGCAGAGAGCAGCTGAATGGAGAAAAACAAACCAACTGTTTGTGTGCTTTGCAGCACCTGCTACCGGAAAGGCCCTATCAAAGCGGCGCCTCTCACACTGGGTGACTGAGGCCATTAAAAGGGCGTACAGTAGCAAAGGTCAATAGGTGCCCTCTGGAGTGCGTGCCCACTCCACTCGGGGCCTGGCCACCTCGTGGTCATTGTTCAAGGGTGTACCAGTGGCAGACATCTGTGCGGCTGCGAACTGGAGCTCTACAAATACGTTTGCAAAGCATTACAGTTTGGACCTTACTGCGTGTGATGTCACTCAGGCTGTCCTTTCTAACACACAGTGGAAAGCGACCTTGAGATGCCTATTGAATAAAGGCGGACATTCACACTAGGATGCATTTTACTGAGCATTTCAAGGGCGTGAATGAATTACGTTCCCATAGCATCTATGTTGCACCGAGTGACTGAAGGGAACTGAAAGTTATGCACCATAACTCATGTTCCCTGAAGGAAGGGAACGAGGTGCAACATACTTGGCCCTTTCAATGCTGAAAGCTCGGTGAAGTGCATTTTAGAGAAAGTAGGACGGGCGTCAGCGCCTTAAGTACCCAGAGGGCGGGGTCTCTGGCGTGACGCTGACGCCCCTGCCGTAAAGGCGTGATTGTATTCCTTCAGGTAATCGCGCGGAGCGCAATTTCCCATAGTATCTATGTTGCACATTGTTCCCTTCCTTCAGGGAACATGAGTTATGGTGCATAACTTTCAGTTTATTGTAGTGCAGGATTAATTTTTTATTGTCCTATGTGCAGAATGGGGAGGAGTTGAAAAGTTTGATAGGGTGGAAGGACTTCCTGTGCTGTTCTGTGGAACACCTCGGTGGTCTCAGTCTACGACTGAAGGTGCTTAATATTATCAGTATGCACAAAGCATTAAGTTGACCTTTGGTTAAAATAAGGTTGAAATTGCCCTTTTATGCTTTTTTAGAAACATTGTGGTATCTAAGATACTAAATGTTGTATATACCGTAATCAACTTTTATTTAGCCAAACTTTATACACAATTTTAATACAAGGCATGCTTCATAGGTTGTTTCACTCTTCCACCATGCAACAGGAATGCTGGACAAAAGCCCGTCATGAAAACGTGGAGCTCTCTTCCTTCATAGGTGGTAAATGTAAAAACTGCTAGAACTTTTAAAAGAGCCCTACTAAATTATTTTATTGTATAAAGTGTTATGATTGTACATTTATGAATTAGTTGTCATATTATGCTACATTACGAATGTTATATTAAGTGTGTGTAACTGTCTTTGTAGTACTGTAAATGGTTTTTTTGGATGTGGACCCCAGAGTAGCCATTGTTACGGCAAAGGCTAATGGGGATCCAAATAAATAAACAATAAACAAAAAAACAAAAAATCAAAACAAGGGATTCAAGTTTGCAAGACATCTGCAGCCACATCAGTGACCATAAACAATGTAAGCCATGTTTGATTATCATTCTTTTAAATTCAGGATAAAACATTTTTGCATTAGCTCATCTTTCTTGATTGTCTTTTAAACAAGACTAAACTTAATTATGATTTTTTTTATCTTAAAATTATACAGAATATGAAAACAAAACATGAACCAAACTGACAGCCTATTAAAGGGTTACGCCTATTTTAAACCCTTTATTGTCTTGAAATGACATTTTATTGATTATTCCAACACTTGTTAACAAACTTAGAGCTATAATGAGATAGTTCGTCCTCTTATATTGTTGACCTTTTAGAATGGAAAAATAAAAAGACCGACGTTTCAAAAAAAGTTTGAACAGACGTTTAGGAAGTCCTCGATGAGAATATTTCATAACAAAGAGAGTAAAGCACCTTTTATAGAGCTCTCTCTGTTGCTTTCCTCCCCTGCTTTCTTCTCCTCATCTGTTTTCCTCCTTGATTTGCAGCTTAAAGGGATGTTGTTATTCCAGATGGCTCATTGGTAGGAATATAGAAAATAGCAAGAACATACTTCACTCAAAATATGTCGGCACGTGAACATCATTATGGCTGCCTAGATCATTTAAGTGTTGCAGAAATTACATCCAGGCCCTAAAGAACAATAATAAATCTGTGTGCTCCTGCATAAAACCTCTCCACGTATGTCTCTGAAAGTGTTCAAGGCTCAGATGTGCAGATTTCGAACATGTGTCTGTTTGTTTCTGGGAAACCTTAAAAGCGCATAGTACCGTGCTCAGACCCAATTTGCTTTACATCTGGTTTAAAAGCCTCAGACCTGACAGCTTACAGATAAATAAAAAACAGACGGCGAGCTCAGACATCAAGTCTCCACGGCAGAAATGATCAGAAAACACTAAATGTTTGTTTTACATTCTTCCCCTACTTATTGTTTGATTTCACGCCGATCGGTGCAGAGGAGCCAGTCTCCACATAGTGATTGGTCTTTCCCTGAATCTGCCTCTGGCGAGTCCTGAAAGTGCCAAATGAGCAGCATAAAGCATGCCCCAAGGCATCGCCCCCAAACGACACCCTAACAGCAAAGCTGTCAGCCAACGAGCCAATGCACTAAAACATGAATGCAGCCAAACAGTTTGGTTTTATAGCCTACAACTCCCAGTCACAAGCCCTCTAATGCCCCATTTAACAAGCTGAAAATCCTCCATTTATTCCCTCTCCATCTCCCTTTAGGAGCTCCTCTATTACTATTCACAAACAAGGGCTTGACAGAAACTCAAAGGGCATGCATGGATAACCAGGCCATGAGTATGTTTGTTTAAAAAAAATAAAAGGGGGATTGACTGTTAATATCTATGACGATTTTTAAAAGCAACTTGTCAAGCAAAAGATGAACACCCTGCGTAATAAAAAGTGACACGTGAGAGTGCTCGGTCAAATTGATTTAACCCAGAGAGGGTCCAGTGGTATTTGCACAGTGTCGTGTATCTGCAGCTGCTTGGCATCAGAGGGGTGAGGACCATCAGACACCGAGGGGCAGAGCAGGGCATCACTTGGATTTCTTAGAGAGGAAAGCAAACAGATGTGCAGAGCGCACGGACGTGATGAAAATCAAAAGGGATTGTGGGAGTTAACAAACTGCACAAACAGGAAAAAACAAGCACGCTGCATCACGAGAGAGTTTTACCGTACTTTTCGGCATATAAGACACAGTTTTTTTACTCATTTGAATGTCCTGCGGCTTATACGCCGAAGCGTGTTATTTATGGATTTTTCCCCCCATATTTTTAGACCCATTTTTGGCTCTGATATCGCCGTTTTTCATTTTGGCCAAAAAATGGTGCAGTACCACTTTTGTCCGCTAGGGGGACACTTCCAGAGAGTACACCGACCGTTTCTAGCTCATGTGTCCGAAAAAAGCCTCCTCTGCTCGGACTGACTGTGTCGCTGCCCGGCCTCCTGCTCTGGAGGTAGCTACCATTAGCTGTGTTGTTAGCCATATTTTTTAGCAAGATAACTCATAAACCACACCGCGGATTTTCTTGAAACTTACAGAGCATAATTATTTGGTGGTCAATTTACAACTGACTAGCTTTATGAGATGTTTGAGATTTAAAAAAAAAAACTGTTCTTTTATTAGCGTTAGCTCCCGTTAACAGATACTGTACCTATTATTTAGATATATAGCTCATAAACCACTCTGCAGATATTTTTTCTGCTTACAGAGTGTAATTATATGGGGTTTAATGTACAAACTGTTGCCCTGTGCTGTATAAGACATTTGAGATAAAATTTGATTTTTTTATTCGTGTTTTTAGGGACGGAATCGTCTCATTTTATTTCCGTTCATATTGTAATAAATAGTCATAAACCACTCAACGGATATTTTTTAGGCTTACAGTGAACGGAACCCTTGTGCTATAATGTCAGCTAAGAAATATATTTTTCTCAGCAAAGAAATAATTGTTTTTACCGTGTTAGTCTTGTAAAGTCCTTCCGTGCTGGCTCGCTTCTGTGGCCGCCATTTTCAGCAGGGCAAATGAGGTGCTGACGCGTCGCGTAGCGGTGACGCATAATAGATGCGACTTATAGGGTGAAGCGGCATATTTATGGATTTTTTCAAATTATTCTTAATAATTGGACAAAGCGGCTTATACACAGAAGCGTCTTTTCTGCTGAAAAGTACGGTACTTGTTGCTGCTCAGTGCAGGCAGGAACACTTAATAATAAATAAAATAAATGTCACATTTTTGTCATCTGTGTATGTTTCCCATACTTGACAGACGAAATTGGCCTCTGCATTTAACCCAACCACCACCAGGTGGTGCAGTGAGCAGCCGTAGTCAACGCCCGGGGAGCTGGGGAAAATAGATGTGCACTCATAGACACCCCAAGGTGTGCCGTGGCCGAGGTTCGAACCTGGGTCCTTCGGACCCCAAGTCTGATTCCCTAGCCACTACACCATCTTGGCCCCAAGATTCAAGGTTCAAGGTTCTTTAGTGTCACTTGCATCACATGTGGCACATGAGGTGGAATTAACTGAATGAAATGAAGTACTCAAAGTCCCAGTTACCCCTAGCCTGGTTAAAACCAGACCCTTGTCCTTCACTTCGCTTTGTACTAGGGTCTGGGATTTCTCCCATAGACAACGATTTCTCCGGTAGATTTTTGACCGGACCAATCAGAGAACAGAAGGCGGATTACCGGACCAATCAGAGAACAGAAGGCGGAGTTTTGAACGACGTCGACTGACGTCGTCAGTTAAAATGGCTGCCGCCACGAAGGAATTTTCATGAAAACAAGGTAAAAAACTATTATTTCTTTGCTGAGAAAAAATATATTTCTTAGCTGACGTTATATCAGAAGTGTTCCTGAGCTTAACAGTTCCTAAATCAATTCACGAAATGGTCAAATCTGCTGGATTTAAATAGTTTCGGTTTGACATTTTCCAAACAGCCTCGGGTGCGCTACGAAAATAAATGATAAAAAATCGAATTTTATCTCAAATGTTTAATCTAGGCCAACAGTCAGTAAATTAGAGCCATATAATTACACACTGGTAGCAGAAA